>AYEL01072074.1:0-122363 GCA_000484575.1 Olivierus martensii
GCCGGCGGCCGGACGCCGCCTGGCCGGGTTGGAGAACGGCGCTCTCGGCGAGCGCCTGCTGCAGCGCTTTGCCCAGCCGCTGCAAGGGTTGGAGGCGGACCGCCTGGAGCTGAAGGCGATGCTCCGTGCGGAACTGCCGCTGGGGCGCCAGCAGCAAACCTTTCTCCTCCAGTTGCTCGGTGCAGTCGAGCATGCGCCGGGCGGCGAATACCTGGCGCAACTGGCGCGTCGCGAATTGCAGGTGCTGATCCCGCTCAACGGCATGCTCGACAACCTCGTGCGCAACAGCCACAAACTCGACCTGGAGTCATGATGGATATCTCTCGGATGGGCGCCCAGGCGCAGATCACCAGTCTCGAAGAACTCTCCGGCGGCCCGGCCGGCGCGGCCCACGTCGCCGAGTTCGAACGGGCGATGGGCGGTGCCGGCAGCCTGGGCGGCGACCTGCTCAGCGAACTGGGGCAGATCAAGGAGCGTTTCAGCCAGGCCAAGCAGGAGTTGCAGGTGGAGCTGTTGACGCCCGGCGACGATCCCAACAGCCTGATGCAGATGCAGTGGTCGCTGATGCGCATCACCATGCAGGAAGAGCTGATCGCCAAGACCGTCGGGCGCATGAGCCAGAACGTCGAAACCCTGATGAAGACCCAATGAGGCGAACGGTGAAAGGTCTGTCGCGCATGGCGCTCCTGGCGCTGGTCCTGGCGTTGGGCGGGTGCAAGGTCGAACTCTATACCGGGATCAGCCAGAAGGAAGGCAACGAGATGCTGGCGCTGTTGCGTTCGGAGGGCGTTTCCGCGGACAAGCAGGCGGACAAGGATGGCACCGTGCGCCTGCTGGTGGAGGAGTCGGATATCGCCGAGGCGGTGGAGGTGCTCAAGCGCAAGGGCTATCCGCGGGAGAACTTCTCCACGCTGAAGGATGTGTTTCCCAAGGATGGGCTGATTTCCTCGCCCATCGAAGAGCGCGCGCGGCTCAACTACGCCAAGGCCCAGGAGATTTCCCATACCCTTTCCGAGATCGATGGCGTGCTGGTGGCGCGGGTCCATGTGGTGCTGCCCGAGGAGCGCGACGGACTGGGCAGGAAGTCCTCGCCGGCATCGGCCTCGGTGTTCATCAAGCACGCCGCCGACGTGCAACTGGATGCCTACGTGCCGCAGATCAAGCAACTGGTGAACAACGGCATCGAAGGACTCAGCTACGACCGTATCAGCGTGGTGCTGGTGCCGTCGGCCGGGGTCCGCCAGGTCCCGCTGGCGCCACGCTTCGAGAGTGTCTTCTCGATCCAGGTGGCGGAGCACTCGCGCGGACGCCTGCTCGGTCTGTTCGGCCTGCTGCTGGCGTTGCTGCTGGCGAGCAACCTGGCGCAGTTCTTCTGGCACCGGCAACGGGGCTGAGCGGCGCGATGCCATTGACGGCCTACCAGTTGCGCTTCTCCTTTCCATCACTTCTGAATCATTGAATTTCTTTTCGATGTTTCTGAAATTTCTTTCTGTAATGCCCATTCCTTACGCAGTTGATTTTCTTTTTGAAGACGCATCTATGGTAGATTTTGGTTTATTTCAGCGAATCTACCATGGCCTAGAATTACTTTCTGTAATGCCCACTCCTCACACAGTTGATTTTCTTGTTGTAGGAATGCGTCTATTGTAGATTTTGGCTTATTTCAGCAAGTCTACAATGGCTTATATTAAATGGCTGGCTTTTAATGTTATTCAGCCAGGCAATTTTACTTGAGCATAAAATTCTTTCTTGACATCTTGACAAAGATTAGTGTATGTATGTGTAGCCATACTTTTTGAAAAATCTCTAATATATATCAAAATTGAAAATTCCTTTTTTGCTACTGTCCCAATTTATATAATGTATGTATGTGTAGCCATACTTTCGAAAAATCCCTAAAATATATCAAATTGCCATACTTTCGAAAAATCCCTGAAATATATCAAAAATTGAAAATTCCACGTAGTGTTGCCATACTTTCGAAAAATCCCTAAAATATATCAAAATGTAATGTTGCCATACTTTCGAAAAATCCCTAAAATATATCAAAAATTGGAAGTATTAGTGCATATAGTATTGCCATACTTTCGAAAAATCCCTAAAATATATCAAAAATTGAGTAGTGTTTCCATACTTTTGAAAAATCCCTAAAATATATCAAAAATTGAAAATTCCTTGTTAGTGTATGTAGTGTTGTTATACTTTCGAAAAATCCCTAAAATATATAAAAAATTGAAAATTCCTTTCCTGCTATCGTCCCAATTAAGTGTTTAAATTATATATTAGTTTGGTTTCCATTCTTTGACTCCTGTCCCAATTAAGCATTTAAATTATGTATTAGTTTATCAGTTTAGCTGTCCCAATTAAGCGTAAAGTTGTCCCAATTAAGTGTTTAAATTTTGAATTACAGGTAGGCCTTGATTAGTGCAAATAATTGGTTCCACGAATTTCTCGCACTTTCGAATTCGCACTATTTGAAGTATTAACTATATGTAAAATATGGTAATTGGTTCTTGCTTTGTGAGATTCCAGCCATTTTAGCCAACCTCATGATGAATAACCTCAATACTAACTTAACACTAACTGTTTAAGAAAAATTTATTTTCATATTTTTTACATCGTTGTTCATCATCTAAATAAATAACTTACCAGGAATTGTGTCTCATACCATCATCAAACCAACCGCCAAATCAAAACCAAAATAGCTAATCGAAAGCGGAAGTTGAGTGCCGCCTGGCTGCCAATTCTGGGCCAAGAACTGAGTGAATAGTCCGATTTGCGATTAAGCATTGCAACTTTATTGAATCAGTAAATTAGTTCCAGATAGAACTAGTTAGCTAAGTTAATGAGCCAATGAGAAATTTTTAACAAGTTTTTTATTTGTTTACTAGCAGAATATGACAGCAAAAGATAACAAAAACAAATTTTTTTCACAAGTTTTATTTTAAATAAAGAAATCAGGTAATAAACAAAAGAAAATAAATAATATCGGTAGCACAGCAATATAATAGGCAAATGATTTTGTAAAGATATCCTTATTTAAAAAAATTTAACAAAATATGCTTTTATGTCACTCATATCCATTTTTTCCTATAGCGTAATCACTAACCTCTTCTTTTTTTTGTTTCCTGTTTTATCGTCAAAGTTAGCATAATCATTAACCTCTTCTTTTTTTCGTTTCCTGTTTTATCATCAGAAGTTCTTTCTTTATCCATTTCGATATTTTTTAAAAGAGAAAATTCTGTACTATACTGTATATATACGATGATAAAGCTGAATAATAGTAATGTTAAATAGTTAACAGCAAAAAACCCATCGGCAAATTATACGATAGCAAAGCTAAATAATAGTACAGTAATGTTAAACAGTTAGCGATAGCAAAGCTAAATAATAGTACAGTAATGTTAAACAGTTAAAGGCAAAGATCTTACTGATGTTTCACCCCTTCAAAGCCAAGTGACTGTTCTTGGACTGCTTTCTGATATTTCACCTCTTCAAAATTGTGTGACCATTCTTGGACTGCTCCTCGTACGGTTTTACTCCCCTTCAAAATCGTGTGACCGTTCTTGGACTGCTCCTCGTCCGGTTTTTAGAGCCAAATGACTGTTCTTGGACTGCTCCTCGTCTGGTTTTACTAACCGAAAATTATCGACTGTTCTTGGACTGCTCCTCGTCCGGTTTTACTAACCGAAAATTAACCATTCTTGGACTGCTCCTCGTCCAGTTTTACTAACCGAAAATTAACGGATTCTTGGACTGCTCCTCGTCTGGTTTTACTAACCGAAAATTAACGGTAGATCTTGGTCTTGGACTGCTCCTCGTCCGGTTTTACTAACCGAAAATTAACGGTAATTATAATTGACATCATAAAAGGAGCTTTGTTAGTAAGACTGATCTGTGTTATGCTCCTCATTCGGTTTTACTAACCGAAAATTAACGGTAATTTGTTAACGCCATCATAAAAGGAGCTTTGTTAGTAAGACTGATCTGTGTTTACAACTGTTCCTCGTCCGGTTTTACTAACCGAAAATTAACGGTAATTTGTTAATTGCATCATAATGGTTTTACTAACCGAAAATTAACGGTAGTTTGTTAATTGACATCATAAATCTTACTAACCGAAAATTAACGGTAATTTGTTAATTGACATCATAAAAGGAGTTTTGTTAGTAAGATTGGTCTATGCTTACAACTCACACTAATCGAATATTTGCTCGAGAGCTTTGTTAGTATTATCATTAATTTGTTAATTGACATCATAAAAGGGGATGGATCTTTGTTAGTAACTTTAATTTGTTAATTGACATCATAAAAGGGGACGGACCTTTGTTAGTAAGATAATTTGTTAATTGACATCATAAAAGGAGGCGGAGCTTTGTTAGTAAGATGGTCTATGCTTACAACTCGCATTAATTGAATATTTGCTCTCACTAACTGATCGTAAAAGGAGGCGGAGCTTTGTTAGTAAGACTGGTCTATGCTTACAACTTGCTTTAATCGAATATTTGCTCGGACTAAGTGAAAAACGGTATCATTTTACATTAATCCCGAGCTTTGTTAGTAAGACTGGTCTATGCTTACAACTCGCATTAATCGACAGCTTTGTTAGTAAGACTGGTCTATGCTTACAACTCGCATTAATCGAATATTTGCGTGCACTAACTGAAAAATGGTATCAATTTTGTGTGTCGCACTAATCGAAATTGCATTATTCGAACTTGCACTAATCGAGGCTTACCTGTAGTTTATTAGTTTGGTTTTCATTCTTTGAGATTTGTCCCAATTAAGCAGAATCCACTGTATATATATTTATTGTGCATATTATTTGCTTGCATTATATATTATATTATTATTTTTTAATGTATCATGTAAAATGAATTATATTTTATGTAAAAATACATTGTTATATAACATTTTCAAAAAAAAAATTACCACATATCCTGGAATCGGTATCAATTTCTTCACGGAATTCTGTCCCTGGCAGGCAACCATTTTCTGATTCGGTAACAAAAGCTGAAATTATCAATTTGATTTTAATTTATCAAAAATCAAAAACATCAAAAATTACAGCAACTTGAAAACTTAACTTACGTGAACAGTCCGGAATGTTCTTGCTAGGTAACCAATTTCCATCCAAACCACATATGTAAAATTCAGAAATATTAGAATAAAATGTATATCCTGGATTACATGTAGGTGTACATAATCGAGCATTTAACAAATCCATGCAGTTCTTTTCACCATATAGAAAATCATTTGGTTCCCCACATTCTTTACCTAAAATTAAAATAAATGACAAGCAAAGCCAAGCATGCAAATCTAGTAGTATACATGCAAAAAAATTATTTAATGTAGTATTATGGATAAGCACTAGAAATTGAATATATATCTAAAATATCTTAAATCATGAAACAAGATTGTACTCATCTGAACATGCAAATTAAAATCATGCAAACTATTTTCTTTAATTATACTATATCTCAACTTATATAAGGGTATGCCTCATTATAACATACCAGTTGGAATTGGAAAATCTATAGGTTAAATGAAAATATGTTAAGTGAGTATAGGAATTATGTTATAAAGGATTAGACAGTTCCAGACTAATGGTTGATATGAATATCTAAGCTTAATTTGTAAAAAGTCAAATATTTTTTAACTGCTTCACAAAACATTACCGTGGGTGATCGGTTAACGAACTGTTTGGATAATGAACACTTTCACGAAAGATTTTTATGTTCGGATAATGAACACTTCACAGAACAAACTGTGCTTCGTATGGACTGATGAAATGACAGGTTGGCTGGATGGCCGTGTGGTAAAGCTGTGGCTTACCATCCTGGAAGATCCTGGTCCCACTCCTCCAATTTTTGAGGAGGGGTCTGGGCCTAGCCTGTTGAACCTCATCCTTCAACCATCTGGTTGACCTCATCATGAGTGTTGGCCAGTCAGTGATGAGCTCTATGAGTAGCAGCTGCCAGATAAAAATATCTCAAGAGGATATGGCAGCTTAACTAACCTAACAGAATGACAGGCTTAGGCCTTGCACATTTGTGGAGATTTGGGCAAGGATGGAAAAACAGTAATTTTTCCTGATTAAAATGAACTCGGAGACAACTTAAAACAAATCAAAGAACGATTAAAATGAACTTGGAGACAACGTAAAACAAATCAAAGATTTATTAATTAAAATGAACTCAGAGACAACTTAAAACAAATCAAAGATTTATTAAGTTAGAGAGAGATTTTACAATTTTTGGTGTTAGAATGGCACCCATACCAAGTTAGTAAGAGAGAGATTTTACATTTTGGTCTTAGAATGCACCCATACCAAGATTGGTCTTAGAATGACACCCATACCAGGTTAGGAGACAACGTAAAACAAATCAAAGATTTATTAAAGAAGGTAAGAGAGTGAAGACAATGTAAAACAAATCAAAGATTTATTAAAGAAGGTAAGAGAGAGAGACAACATAAAACAAATCAAAGATTTATTAAAGAAGGTAAGAGCTCAGAGACAATTTAAAACAAATCAAAGATTTATTAAAGAAGGTAAGAGAGACGAAGACAACATAAAACAAATCAAAGATTTATTAAAGAAGGTAAGAGAGAGAACAATTTTTTGGTGTTAGAATGGCACCCGTACCAGGTTAAGGTCAACAGGTTATGGTTATTATAACATACTAAGAAATTATATAATTTATTTATTTATTTATGTTTTTGGTCTCTAGAATGAATTAATCAAATTCCTATAAAAACCTATGGTAAATCGATGATCAGTTAATGAACAATTCGGATAACGAATATTGTCTAGGAACGGATTATGTTCGTTAACCGATCACCCACTGTACTAGTATTCACGAATCTTAGAACGCATTATGTTTGTTAACAGATTACCCACTGTATATCGTTTCATTTCTATTAATTATTATATAACTTTCAACATTAACATTCATGTTTATTCAACTCAACAGTTATAAACATGCATCAACAGTGAAAATGCCATCTTTGTTTGTCATGTAATATTAATTTCTACCAAATCGACATGCAAATATTTTCACAAACAATGCAATTAAACTTGTTATTTATCACAATTAAAATATTTATTGTTAATAAAAAGCATATAAAACTTTGGTGTTCTATTGTGAACAAAAGACTTGAAATTCCAAGTAATGACAATTTACATAAGATGTTTAATGATGAAATTATTTGATTTAAATTTTGTATAATTTAAATTAATATAGCTATAAAAGTAAACTATGAGCCAATAAGTAAGATAAATTGTTTATTCAAAAACGTTTTCTGCTATCCACATAGCCTGCCTTAGTTGAAATATTTGATGTGAGGCAGGTTATGTGGATAGCCGAAAATATTTTTGAATAAACAATTTATCTTATTTATTGGCTTATAGTTTATTTTTATTTAATATTTACAGTAAGAAGTTTACATTATTAATATAGCTATTTTTCATGAAAGTTTTACATTGAGTAATAATTATTTGTATTCTACTTCATTATAATTAATAAAAATCATACTTTCTTAACTATAAAATATTATTAATTTAGCCACATAATTTTTCATAATTTTTGATAAAGTGAGTATGAAACTATTCAAATTTTATTGTAAATCTAGAATAAAAATACAGGTATTCCCTAATTTATATATATCCGACCACTGTAAATCCAAACTTATGTAAAAAATTTTCAAATATTTTTTTTTTTTGAGGAATAAAGCATAAAAATTTATTTTATTTGCAAGATACAAGTCTGAACATGTTGGATTACAGCATTTAAAAGATAAAATTACTTTATTTAATTTATATTTGATGTATTGTTTGTTAATTTTAAGTATCACATTATTGGTATAATATGTTACTTAAAATCAAAACAAAACAACACCATATGTTTTATTTTGTGGTTTTGTTTTCTTTCAATCAGAGAGTAATATGGTACTGTAAAATGGTATAGGTGAAATTACAGTAATCCACTTGGTTCAGTTATTTGTTGCTTCAAAATTTTTGTTAAAAAGTCTTCGGATTAAACGAATAAAATTGTGTGATATAGAATCTGAGTGTAATTAATAAAGGTATATTAATACTCCTGCTTACAGAGCTATAAAAATATCGTATTAGAAAAAGCAGTGTATTGGAATTTTGTAATATATATTATAGCATATAAAAATATTTTAAAAAGTTGAATTTTCATGTCTGGAAACTCCTATATTTGTAAAATTTCAATAATTCATCATATTATTGGACTAGTAAATAATGAATTTAAAAAAAAGTGATGAACTATATAAACAAAGGGACTAAAAATAAATTTAAATGGCATAATAATGAAATTCCTATTATTAATGATGTCTTTATTAAAATTTTTCCTCCCATTCTTAAATAAACTCCTTTATTAAGCTCTCATATATATCTTTCATAGTGTGCCTCATTGTTATTTACTTACTTATTTCTTCAAAATATATATATCTTTTAGGTATTTTTTAGTATATTCTATGATAATCTTCTTCTGTCATCTATCAATAAATAGATCACTATATTTCCATTTAATATTAACCGATTGATAATATGTACAATAATGGCCACTATGTTTATTTACTTAAAGATTAGTTTATATATTTCAGATCTTATTTATGAAGTACTTGATTAATTAATATTTTAAAATGTATTTAAATATAAATTATCAATCCCATCCATATATTTTTTGATAATGGAATTGAGAAGAAATAAGTATTTTTTAGAAATAAATATGATAGATTTCAGTACTATCTTAGTATGTGCTAATAGTGCAAAGAGAATGCATTGCAGATGATTTATGTATTTTTAATCATATTTGTGCAGTATCCAATATTCAAATATCTAAAATATATTAAATTACATTTAATCATATATATCCATGTATTTTACAAAAACACTTAAAGTATCAGTAAGATGATGATGTTGTTAAGAACAAATATGACATATTCTTCAGCTAGTGTGAAGGTGTAACAGAAACATGTCATGACTGAGACAGTGAATCTTGTGATATTTCAAAAAACTTTTTAATTTGATTATCCTGTATATAAGCCAATCCCTTTATTCAAAACTTTTTGAAGAAAATTCCTCAGCTTATACATGAGTATATATAGTAATGTTTTATTATAATTATTATTTTTAATTTGAAAGATTATAGAAACTTATTTAAATTACATAAAAAGAAATCATTAATACTTACGCAGTATTTTAATAGTGAATATACATGTAGCAGTGCTTCCAGAAGGATCTTTAGCAATGTAATGAATCAAATGTTCACCTATGCCAAATTTACGTCCAGGAGTCTAAATTTTGGAAATAATGAATTATTAGAATTTATAAAAGAAAAAAAAATAATGCAGTAAATTCTGTAAAATCCTGCACTTTTAATATCTGATATATTTTTGCAAAAAAGCCCTCCTTTTAAAATTAATTTTAGCAAAGTAATTTGGGACTTTAGGAGTTTTTACTTCCATTAATATATTAGGTTGTTGTTTTTCCTTACTAAATTCCTTCCCTTCCCAAGTTTTATATGAAAGTTTCAGAAAACAAACAATGCTTATTCTAATTTCTATATTGATCCAATTGAAAATAGTGTTATCTGATTACAAGTTTTTTCCAAGAAAATCAAAAATAAAATGTAGAAATCTTTTATTTAAGCTTCTGAATTAAATATCCAATTAAAACAATGAAAATTGTTAAATTTTCATTTTTTAATTAGATATTTTGTTAAATTTTTACTTAAGCATAACATAAAACCTCTGCCATTGCCAGTACCACCTCATAAAAAAAAAATCTGGTCTCAGTAGGCCCCATACCTAGGGTTACAGGTGAAGATTGCCAACAGCTCTGATGGTAAAGAAGGAGAAAAATCTCAACGACAGACGAGGTGGAAGAGCATTCCTTACTTAAAAGGTAAGACTCTGATTCCAACATGGTAGTGGGCAGCAGCAACTACCATTATTGGTATTGAGACTGAAAATGAATGACATTAGCAAGGTTCAATGCTAGAAACTATGGATATGGATAGATGTCTTTACTGACCATAGTACTGCAATGCAGAAAGCAAATGAGGAAACTACTGCATTAACTTTCCCTAGAAAAACCATTATGATGAACAAACCAACAAAAATGGCCCCAAGTTTCCGGTGTCCCTTTAATGGGTCAGGGATGTTAAGAATCTCTGGTGAACCTATAAAACTAGGAACATGGAATGTTAGAACCTTGTACAAAGTAGGATAATTAAGGAATGTTATTGAAGAAATTAAGAGACCAAATTACAGATTTTAAGAATTTAGGGCCAGTTGCACGAGTCTTATTCTGCAGATTAAAACAGGCTTTAATCTGCAGATTTAGCTTGTTGCGTTGCACGATGTCAAATCTCTAGGATAAACTACCGACTAACTTAACCGGCCGAATTTGGGCGGGTTAAGAATTTATTCTACAGATTATCTAGCAAAACAGTATGGCGGACTACAGTAGTTCCGAATCCGAAGTTGAAAATGATCTCAATTTAGATTATTTGGATTACATTTATTTTAATACAGAACGGATATTTCCGAGAAAGATACAGATTTATTGTTTATAATGATGATAACTTTCATGTGAGGTTTTGTTTTAATAAAATCAACAATTTTATGGCTATTGTCAGAGAGGTAAAGAGAAAAAAAGAATATGCCCTTTATAAATCAAAAGTTTGTTATTTTATTTTAAATTTATAAAGTAAATTGTTATTAACATATTATATATACATATATATATATTATAACCACATATGTTGATGTACAAGAATAATAAACTAGAAATAAAGATCTATATTTTCAGATCTAAGATAGTATATCCATTATCACAAAGTATTCGAGTGTTGTGCTAGTGTATGCTTAATTATGCATCATATACAGTACACTTAATTCTGTTTTTACACGATAGATGCAAGGTACGTTCCCGAAAAATGCGTGTAAAAAATATACTGTATCAATGGTAAAAAATAGAAGATTGCTTCCAGAAATAATATATTAAATCCTATAAAAAATCGTGTTAGAATCCTATTATTTTTACGTTCTTGCACTTCTTATTTCATAAAGATTGCACATGTATAGGAAAAAGTATTATATAAAGTAAATTATCATTTGAAAAGAAAAATAAGGTACAATTTTACATTAGCGCCATATGAATGAAAATAGTACCAATCGAAAGATAACGACGAGTAGAGAAAACTTTCCAAAAGAACTGCACTTCTATATGGTGCAGGATTCGATAAAATGAACGATGAAATTATATTTTTCCATATACAATATCTAAACCGGTACGTGCCGACATCTTAAAAAGCCGAGCTGCAAATATAGAAAATAGTAAATACCTTAAGAAGAAATACATTAAAATTATAAATCATTACTCTTCTTAAGATTCGTATAATCTATCTGACTTCAAAACACGAAAGAAATTAATAAAATAAGAGCTTTTTATTATTCATAACAATAAATGCGTAGAACCTAAAAGTCTTGAACCGAAAATTTTTCTTGGTCTGCGCACCGCCATCTTTGCTACTGAATATTAAACTCGGATTAGCTATCTTTTACGTCGTGCAACACTCTGTACTTAATCTTTAGATTTTCGAATGGGTTAGAGTTATTCTACAGAATAGCTATTCTGCAGATTAAACCGAAAGTCGTGCAAACGGCCCTTAGTGAAATAAGATGGCTTGGCTCAGGTGAATTCCAGATCAATGATATGACTTTCTATTATTCTGGAACAGTCAATAATACTCACCAACATGGAGTGGGAATACTGGTGAACTGGGTTTCTGCCAAAAGTGTTCTCAATTTTATTCCACATTCAGAAAAATTAATGTTATTACAACTGAAAGGAAAGACAATCAACATCAATATCATACAGATATATGCTTCAACTGCTGATAAAGATGAAAAAGAAATAGATCATTTTTATGCCCAATTAAGAGAACTTCTTAGACTAACTAAGAAGCATGATCTGAATATTATTATAGGAGATCTCAATGCAAAAGTGGGAAATGGAAGAGTTGGAGATATAGCAGATTTTGGACTTGGCTCAAAAAATGCAAGAGGAAACTGACTTACACAATTTTGTCAAGAAGAAGAATTAATAGTAACTAACACATGGAAATCACCACAAGAAAATACCAACAATGTAGACAGAAATCAAATTGACTATATTATGATTAACCATCATTTTTGAAGTAGCAGCAAAAGTGCTAAAGCATATCCCAATGCTGATATAGCATCTGACCACAATCCAGTAATAACAGAACTTAAATTACACCTAAGAAAATCCAGAAACTACATAAGATTAAAAAACTAAATTTGGAAAGATTGAAAAACAAAAAATTTGTATAAAATCTTAAAAGAGTTCAACAAGAAACTCTATAACTTTCTATCCAATGAAAAATTAGAAGTGGAAAATATGTGGAATAAATTGAAAGAAGGCCTCATGAAAACAAGTGCTGAATTTCTGGGATATAATAAGCCTCAGAAGAAAAAATAATTGGATGACAGATGACATCTTATCTTTAATGGACCAGTGTAGAACATATAAAAATAAAAATATTATAAAATATAAAGAGATACAAAAGAAAATCAAGAATATGATAAAAGAAGCTAAAGAAGAATGGATTAAAAAAAAATGCAACAAAATTGAATTACTGCAAGAAAAGCATGACAACTTCAACTTACATAAAAAAATCAAGTAATTCTCAGGAAATATCAAGAGACACCAATCTGTGTTTAAAAACAACAAAGGCAAATTAATAACAAAAAAGTGAACAGGAACAATTATGGACAAATTATATAAAGACATTATTCCAAGATGACAAAAGACAAGAACTAAATGACACAAAGAATTGTATTACAGGCCATATAGCCTGAGAGCTGAGGTGGAAAGAACAATCAGACTAGCAAAGAATGGAAAGGCTTGTGAACCTGATGAAATGCAACAGAGATTATTAAATTAATAGACAAAGAAAACACAGGTAAACTCATCCAACTGTTTAATAAAAATCTACGAGATGGAACAACTGCCCCAGGATTGGTTGAAATCAACATTTATTACAATCACCAAGAAAATGGTTACAAAATCTTGTGATGATTTTAGACTGATTAATTTAATGAGCCAAACACTCAAAATTTTTCTAAAAATTATTCAAAATGGAATATATAAAAAAAATGTGAAGACTTTATTGGCAAAATACAATTTGGATTTAGAAATGGATTGGGCACTAGGGAGGCATTGTTCTGTTCTAAAATCTTGGCTCAACAATTAAGGATAAACAAATCAATTTATACATCTGTTTTATTGACTTCGAAAAAGCCTACTTTGATTACAAAGACTTTGATAAAGTTCAACACAACAAGCTCATAAACATCTTAGAAACTATTGGATTAGATGTTAAAGACCTTAGAATAATAATAAATTTATATAGGGGTCAAACTGCATCAATCCTAACAGAAAACACCAAAACTGTGTATATGAGTATCAAAAGAAGAGTGAGATAGGGATGCATCTTGTCACCATTATTTTTCAACATCTATTTTGAAATATTATTCAAAAAAGCATTAGATGGACAAAAGGAAGGTGTAAGTATGAATGAAAAGATTATAAACAACTTCCAGTATGCGGGCAACACAACTCTACTCACCACTAATTTGAAAGATCTTCAAATCCTCCTTGAACAAGTGAATGAAGCAAGCACTGAAATGAAGATAAAAATCAACATTAATAAGACAAAATTTATTATACTTGGAAATCATTGTACCCAGCTACTCTACTATTCAACCAAAATCTGAACTAGCTTATAGGACCTTAAATAAAATTAAAATGCAGGGAGCTTTCGGACTGGATTGCCTCTCTTCAGCTGCACAGAGAAAGTGAGCATTAGCAGAGAACCAGATGGAGGATGGGACATCTGTAAAAACAAGTGTAAATTGTAATTTAAACCCCGAATGTTAGGTAAACAGTCAAAAACAAACAGGTTGTGTAGGTGGGATAAAATGTTAGGCAAAACAGGAGGGCGAAAATAGGGTGATACCAGATACAACAGATGGTTAATAAAAACTCAACTGCTAGATCAATCTAAGGATCATGACTTCTCAGCTGAAATCATCTTCTACTGCCCCAAGATGTCCCTGTTTTTGTCAAGGAAGCATTAAGGTTTGGCCTCAACTTTGTCATAGATGACCTGTTCATCCTAACCAATGATGTTTGCAGAATCGAAAACCTCCTCGCTGTAGTTGACTCCACTGACACAGAGAATCAAAAAATGAGGTAGATGACAGTCCGTTCATATCTGAAATCCAGGGTTCGGCCCAATGCAGATTGTCTCAAGACTGCAAGAATGAAACAGTGCATAGAACAGCATGCACATGGCTAACTGAGGAGAAAATCAATGCAATCAGAGCCAACTAAAACAAAAATGTCCTCATCCTTAAATCGGAGTATCATAGACTATTTACAGAGTATACCAATAATACTAAATATATTGTGTCTGATATCGATCCTACAGATAAGATTAGAAAAGAAGTCCATAGAATATGTAACCACCCGGAGGCTCCGCCCTTCATCCGCAAGTGCCGACAAACTTATAATGCTGCTCTGAGACTGTTCAGTTACATCAAGTGCTACAAGCCTTCCCTGGAGATCCAACCCACCATCAAAAAGTACACTGCCCCAACTTATAAATTGGAGAAATCACTGCTCTCTTAGAACTCAGAAACTTACTGTGTCACCCATCTACCACACCAGTGGAATTTAAAATCCTGTCTGATATTGTCCACCTTGTTTGCAAAAACACTTATTACAGATATGACGGTAGATATTTCATGCAAACTAGAGGCACACCTATGGGTTCCTCTATAGCCAGAGAGTTAGCCAAAATCTTACTCTTTAGAAAAAGTGAAGAAGCTGCCATCCTTTCTATTAAGGACTCCCTCAAGTTCTATGCCCGCTACATCGATGACATTTTTGATTGTTGATAATAAGAAAATTGCTAGTGATTTCACTGTATTAATAACCCGTTTAGACTAACTATACAGCTTGACCAACTAGATAAAGAACAGGTGCATTTTCTGGATATGTATATCACAAAGAAGAATAATTCATTTTCTATTTCCATCTATAGAAAACCCAGCAGTAGACTCAGCCTCATTCATGAGTGTTTGAAAGATGCAGCTAAGTACAAGGATGCTAGCATCTCTGCACTCATCTTTGAGCATATAAACTCTGTAGGGAGGAAGCAGACATAGTAAACAAGCTTAAGATTCTCAAGGAGGCATTCTTAACCCACGGATACTCTGGTGGTAAATTTGACGGCTTAGTCTGCAAGATCTGCACCAAACAACTTAAAATGCGCAATGCATTATACACTTCTGTTGATGTTACCACACCCAACCAGGAAGCTCTGACCAAACACTTCTTATCCATCCCATGGTACCTTATGTGCCACAAGGTTATTAGTGTATTTAAGACAAAACACAATTATCATGTATCCAAAAGAAGAAACACTACCATGTTCCAAAAAATACATGACAAGGAAACTAGGCTTAACACAGAGAGGTGCAGGGTATATGAGATACCGTTAGTCAATTCTGTAACCAGCGTGGTAAGTTATTACATCAGAATAACCCAACGACACCTGAAAGAACGTATGCAACAGCATTGATACGACATAAGCAGCAACAAAGAAAATACAGCTCTAGCGCAAGTGGCCTACTCAAAAGACTAGTGTGTTATATGGGACAATGCTAAAATCGTCGCTTCGCTACGTTTTAATGAATTTAGATCCAACTTTCGAGAAGTTTGAAACATTTACCTCCATAGCAAGGATAAAAATCTAATCAATTCTCGGGATAAAGATTCTATACCCAGTGCTTGATTTACCTGTTTAATCAACAGAACTATAGTATTTATGGTTTTTAAGGTTTTGCTATAGTATTTAAATACCATTGTAATAGTATTTAATTTTGTTATTTTTATTTTAATGTGCAAATGTAAGCTGTTGTATTTAGTATCACTCTATTTCTGCCCCCTTTTTTCCTAACATTTTATCCCACCTACACAATCTGTTTGTTTTTGACCATTTCCCTGACACTCAGGGTTTAAATTACAATTTACACTTGTTTTTACAGATGTCCCGTCCTCTGTCTGGTTCTCTGCTAACGCTCACTTTCTCTGTGCAGCTGAAGAGGGGTAGTCCAGCCTGAAAGCACTTCTACATTTTAATTTTATTTAAGGTCCTATAAGCTAGTTCAGATTTTGGTTTTATTAATTTGGGACCTAGTTGTCAATTTGATCTACTACTCGATGAAAGAAAAATATAAAAAGTTGATAAGTTCGGATATCTTGGATGTTGGTTAACTAACAATGGAGATTACAATATCGACATTAGGACTAGAATTGAGATGGCAAGGCAATGTTTCTTAAACATGAAAATAATACTGTGCAACAGTGACCTTAAACTCAAAATTAGATTAAGAATGATGAAATGTTATATATGGTCAGTCCTATTCTACGGTGTTGAAACTTGGACCTTGAAATCAACCTCAGTTAAAAGATTGGAAGCCTTTCAGATGTGTATTTATAAAAAGATATTAAAAATACCTTGGATGGCAAAAATGAGAAATAAGCATGTTCTGAGGAATATTAACAGGCAGAGAGAATTGATTATTATAATAAAAAGAAGAAAAACTGCATATCTGGGACATCTCTAATGCACCACAAAAGATATCACATGCTACAATTATTAATTGAGGACAAGATTGAGGGGATGAGGAAGCCTGGAAGAAGAAGAATATCATGGCTTTGCAATATAAGAGAATGGACGGAGCTCAAGCAACAAATGATAGAAAGGAATTCACTAGAGCGGTCGCCAACCTCCACTAGGAGACAGCACCTCAAGAAGATAACACAAAATATTTTCTACTAGTCTATTCTGAAATTTTTACATTTAAAAATTAGTTTTAAAATCTGATTGATATTAACATTAATTATTGTTGTTATTGTTATTACAAATTTATTGAAAAAACACTGAATGATTGTAAGGTCAAACTATATGGCTAATGATAACATTCATTATCTTGATATTTTCATGTGGGATTTATATTTTTTCTTTATATATTATTATTTTGTCATCACTATATATTTCATTATTACAGTAGATTCCCAATTATCTTGGTTACAGATTAACCAGACTAATATCAAAAACATAGAAGTGATATTTAATTATCACTATTTAATCTTGGATGCAAAATCTGATATATTTTAAATGCCTCAGATTCTTCCATTTATTATATCTTAAATAATTAGAGATCAAAATTAGAAGCAAATTAAAATTACAATTATTGCAATAATTTCATGCTACAAATAAACAAAATTCTTGTTTTGTGAACAATTTTTTTCAATAAATAATAGAACATTTGAATATATATATATATGTATTCAATTTATATACATATAAATTTTTTTCAATTTATTTTATATATTTTCCATAATTCCTATTTTTTTGAGTCTATTACTGATTATCCAGGGAAATTAATTTCCCAACTACCCTAGTTAACCAGGATTCTACTATTTATTATAATAATTATAATTAATTATTAATTTCCCACTACCCAGACTCTACTGTTTATTATAATAATTATAATTATAATTATTATAATAAATAGTAGAGTCTGGTTAACTAGGGTAGGGGGAAATTAATAATTAATTATAAACTTGGAAAACATTCAATATATCCTGAAAATTTCAAAAAATTTTGATGAAAATTAAGTGAGATTTCACAATTTTTTTTGCATGTTGATTAGACTTCATTTTAAAAAATTGCTGGCATTGAAAAGGTTATTGCTTATTTTAGTATTGTTGCTAATTTGTAAAAGTTCCTAAATTTTATTACAAACAGTAATAAAATTTAGGAACTTAACTTAATTTAGTAATACCTAATAGTTGGGAAATTTGTACTAAGAATTCACTAATCTATCAGATCTGACTATATAGAATAGGACATAGATGTTACTCCATGGAGGCAATAGAGGAAATTCCTTCTTACAAATTTGAACAGATGCAGAAATATCTTTTTGGCTCATTTTATTTTATATTTAAGAGTATAAACAATCTTTATAAATGCAAATAATCAGTAATAAATAAAAATAATTACACAGAACAGTAATATTTAGCATCTCACCACTTAACATCTTTTGCTATTACATTGTGCCAAACATAAATTAATTCAGTGGAGTTGCTAGCATTGGTGTCAACTGGTGCTATAATTTATAATGTCACCCCTTCTCCCTTAATATTATATAAAATGTTTGGTCATTAGAAAGCATGAATTTAATAGTTTACAGGGGATATCATTTGTTGTTAGAACCTAAACATTAAAAACCATATATTGCCTACATATACTAGATACTTTAGTGTTTATTTTGTGTCATATTTAAGTGATTCACAATTGAAAATTCATTTCAATGATACCTATTAGATATAATAGGTAGTTTTTTTGAGTTGAAAAACTGATGTAAACAAAGGATCAGATGACATCATGATCAATTGATTATTTTCCACCATAATCTATAATGCTGACTTTCACATCAATCATCAAGTGTGGGATTGGTTGCTTTGTTTCTTAGTTAAATTAAAACTTATAAATTTTTAAATAAAACTAATTTATTAAGTTTTATGTGAGAAGAAACTGCAAAATCATATTATTTACAAGGGTCAAACTTTTTCAAATTAAAATTGATTTTATGGATGGATGAATCTGAAAAAGAAAGTATACAGCAACTAAAAAGGAGACAAGGAACACAATACAACAATTCAGAGGAAAGATTCTTAAATTAAAATTCAATTTTCTTAACATAGGTTTGAAAACATTTGGGTGTCATCTGGTGCAGGCCACACCTCCAACACCTTTAGTGATGCCATTGATTAATTAATTCAAAAATTAAAATTTTTAAGGCAGAAGAATGGAATGAAGTTTTATTTTCTTATGTTTCACTGCATAATAGACAGATTTATAAGATGGAATCATATAATATAAGTTCTCTATTACACTGCCAATAAGTTAAAAATATAATTAACAGCACTAAGGCAGGAAAATTATACATAATAATCAAATCATAGTAGTTACTTGATTTTATACAACTAATACTATATGGAATCATATAGTATTAGTTGTATAAAATCAAGTAACCACTAATCTTTTAAAATAACAGCACCACATTTTATATGAGTGTTAACTCAAATATACAATATTATCTATGGACATTGTGCTAAATTATATTGCAGTAGAGTATTTGATTGGATTTTCAACATGGAAATGCTTAGACTTTCCAAACAGAGGACCTGGATAGAATTAGATTCTAACTCTGCAGAAAATTTATAGGAAGGATTCAGGCCCAGCTTGCTTATCCCCTTCTCTATTATCAGATTGGTATCCATAAAATAGGTGATATATGATAAGGCCTGGAATGCACTGTAATTAGTGAATGACTGAGAACTGATGTTAAGAAAAACTAATCACAGACATGACACACATGAATTCTATAGTATCTTTTATTAGAAAAAATTTTCCTTCCTGTAAATCATGACATATAATGGCTATTTAACATTTATAATTAAAATTTACAATTAAATCATGCTTTTCATTCATGCCATTCTATTATTGAACAGTACACTAATGATTAGATGACAATAATATCTCATTTAGTATTAGAAAGAAAGAAATCTAGGAACATAATTTGGATTTATAATATAAAGTATGGGATTTCTGGTTTCAGTTAAATTTGCAATTTTCAGAAATCTAACCCCAATGTTAAATGAAGACCTACTGTATATATTTGGCATATATAAAAATATTTTTCATTTCAATCCCTACCAAAATCATCATTCATTTTTTTTATAATTTTTTTATGGAAACTATACACATCTAGACAGTGATTGATATCTAGACATTGACATTGATTATGACCCATGAAAAAAATTAAAAATCAGTACTTATGGTATATGGAATAAACCAAAAATTCCAATTTCTAAACTAACGTCCATATTTAACTTTTTTATTATTCTAATGAATTAATAGAACCAGAAATTGAACAAGTAAAATAAATTTATAAAAAATTGTTGTTATTTATAAAAACTTAAACAACCTTTATAGAAAAAAATTATTATAATAATTTATCTTAAATTGCTAATAGGATGACATAGTTGTCAATATTAGCAAATGTAAGTAGGAAGTAAAAAGGTTTCCTATGATATATATATATATATATATATAAATGAGCTTGAGTGTATTGTGAGTCACTAAAAACAGAAAGTGATAAGATTCTCTTAAAATTCATCAATAATAGATAATTTTTTAACTTAATTATTCTTGAAATCTCAGTTTCAGCAATGATTTTATGTAGATTAGATGACATCATCACCACACATTTGAAGATAAGATCATATCTTTTTTTGATATTTTGAAATATATATTGAGCCATAGAAAATTATTCTAAGTTCAATATATTAATTCAATAATTATTCAATGATGCCTTTTTTTTATAAAATCAATAGGGCAAACAAAAATATCATAAATATTATTATTACTTTATTATATATAGTACATATTTTTTTATATAAATTAGTTTTTTGAAAAACTAATTTATATAAAAGTAGTTTTAGAGTTATATAAAAGTAGAAATAGTTTTAAAAATCTAATTATATTCATTAATTATAGATAATAACAATGTTAACTCAAATTTGATATTTATTATTACATCACAGCAGTATAATTCAGAATTTTATTGCAAAAGTGTCTTTAAAATGTTTTCAAATATTTAATTAAAAAATTTTTGAATTATTATCATTTAATTGTTATTAAAATTATTAATGAATAAAATAAATTATATATATTCTGTAATTATATTTATGATGCTGCTTTAACAAGAGTTAATGGCATTACCAATAACATTACTATTAATAGTTAATTCTCAATAACAAAGTTAGTATCTATCATAATAGCTAGTATAATATGATGTAAATTGATATATGATAGTGATTGATATTATGATAATTTTAAAATATTTTTTGCCTTGTATAATTTATCTGTAAGACAGAATATATATAATTTATTTTATTCATTAATAATTTTAATAACAATTAAATGATAATTCAAAAGGATTTTTAAATAAATATTTGAAAACATTTTAAAGACACTTTTGCAATAAAATTCTGAATTATACTGCTGAACATAATTATTAATACAATACTGCAGAAAATCTACATAGATATGACTTGTATAAGAGAAGTGTAGATATCTATGTAGATCTATCTAATATCTATAGATGTTTCTTAATTTACTTAGTCTGCTGTAAATTTCAGCCTAATTAGACCAAAATGAAGAAAAGTAGGGGGCTTCTTTTTATTTATATATCTCTATAGATAGCATTACTTAATTGAATTTGAACAAAGTTTGAGTATTTTCTGCAATTTGAAATTGACTATTTTGTTAATGATTTAAGAAAATAAAACAACAGGTACTAAATATTCATGTCTATGTTATAAATTAATCCCTCAAAAAAAAAAAAATGTATTTATCTAACTTATTTTTACATATTAGTTGTTATTGAGTAGACAAGAACTTACTGACTAATTAACAGACTATCTTTTTTATACTTGCTAATGATTGATTTATTATTTCTTGAAATTAATACATGTGCTCCTTTAGTTACAAGCATTCATACTTATGAATGTGAAATTTCATTTTCAAATTTCATGAAATTTCAAAACTCTTAACTTCTTTTTATTTTTATATCTCTATAGATAGCATTACTTAATTGAATTTGAAGAAAGTTTGAGTATTTTCTGCAATTTGAAATTGACTATTTTGTTAATGATTTAAGAAAATAAAACAACAGGTACTAAATATTCATGTCTATGTTATAAATTAATCCCTCAAAAAAAAAAAAATGTATTTATCTAACTTATTTTTACATATTAGTTGTTATTGAGTAGACAAGAACTTACTGACTAATTAACAGACTATCTTTTTTATACTTGCTAATGATTGATTTATTATTTCTTGAAATTAATACATGTGCTCCTTTAGTTACAAGCATTCATACTTATGAATGTGAAATTTCATTTTCAAATTTCATGAAATTTCAAAACTCTGATAATTTTAAATAATATGATAGCAGAATGCCCTAGCAACCAATAGTATAAAAATTACATAGTTATCCTATTATGGCAGTATTTCAAGATAGTGAAAATTATGCAAAAAAAATCTTGTATTATAATAGGGACTTTTTTGTTCAAATCTGTGAAATAAGAAACTTCTAATTGGTACAATTGTGAATAATATGATAGCAGAATGCCCTAGCAACCAATAGTATAAAAATTACATAGTTATCGTATTATGGCAGTATTTCAAGATAATGAAAATTATGCAAAAAAAATCTTGTATTATAATAGGAACTTTTTTGTTCAAATCTGTGAAATAAGAAACTTCTAATTGGTACAATTGTGAAATATATCACAAAACACAGTATATAAAGTTATTTCAATAATTTTCAGGATCAAATAACAACAGTATCTGAGTTACAAACAAAACTTATATATGAATTATATTTGTAACTAGAGGAGCTCATGCACAATGCTATTAAAAGTATTTATTTTAAAATTATTTTTATATAATTATTCATAAATTGTAATGAATTAACTCTTGTAATAATTATCTTATACTTATTTAAATATTCAATATACAATTTATATATTTGTTTCATTTTCAATGTTAAATATTATTTTCATAGCATGGAAAAAATACAAATGTTTATTCTGTATCATGGAATCAAAAAGATACTAGAAAAATTGCATCAGGTGGAGCTGACAAATGTTGGTAAAGAATTAAATGTTAATTAATAATTATTGAATATTAAATTATTATGCAAGACATATAAAAAATTAACTAGATAATGAAACTTCATATAAAAAACTTTTATTTAAAAGGTCATATTTTAATATTTTGAAATTTTAAATAAAAATGAATTATATTGAAAAAAATAACATCAAACTTATGTAGTATATGATAAATATAATAAATTTTAAAGATAAATTCTTTGATAATTTAAAAGTTTAAATTAAAAGTTAAAAAGTAAAAGTTTTTATTAATACAAATTGAGGAATAATACTGTATTTGATAATAATAAACAATGCAATATAAGATTGCTAATTTACAACAGCAAAATGTTCAAATAATCAGGTTATTTAATTTTATGAAAAAATAATTTCATTTGCTTTTTTGCTTTGTAAAAATAATAAGCATAATTTGCTATGAAAATTAAAGAAGAATTATAAATAGTCTTTGACTTATAACAGGACTCAAGCTGAACCCCAGGATCGTAAATTGAAATGATCATTACCAGTTATTTTATTATGACACTTATACATTATTGTAATAAATTTAACAAATATAAAACTACAGGAACTGGACACGAGAAGGCTGCTATGGATGTATCAGATATAGAAACTCATTCACATGTGAATTGCATTAACCAATCACAGAATTTACTGATTACATCACTATTTTAAGTATGAGTAGCAATGCCATCATAAATCAAGAACTATCAATATATAAATATGCTATTGAATATTTCAGCATCAATAACGTAAAGAAACCATAATATTAAAACCTTTAAATTCAATAAAAAATTGCCAATTCATATCATTCATAGAAAGTTGGCATCAGGGTTTAGATATTTGCATGCCAGCATGTGGATATTCAAATTTAAATAAATTTCTCTAACAAAATTATACTTTATATTCAAATTTGATAAAATATAGCATATGCTTAATATATATAAAAAATATGGAAACATGTTTTGCAAGATTATCACATCATTATAATTCAATGCTACTACTGATAACATTACTATTAATAGCTGATTGTTAATAATAAAGATATAATAACCATATGATAGATGCCTATAATAACAATTATGATAGGCATAAATTATATGTATTTATCATATTATAATAGTTATTATATATATACTATTTAATAGTAGATTATATATACAGCGTATAATGTTATTTTAGTTTTATCATACTAAATTACATAATAATTTATAAATCCAATTTGCTGAAAATTCAGTTGGTGCAAATTCTTCAGGAACATAAATACTTTATAAATTAGGAATGTTTTTTATTATTTTTATGAACAAGTACAATTTATGATTTTATTTTAGGAATAAACTTGGTGAAATTGAAAAAATTCCACATGCATGTCTTGGAATGAACTCAGAAAAGTCACTTGTAATGTATTGTTTAAAGAAAACCTTAGAAGATTCAGAACAAAAGATCGTTTATTATCCCGTTCCTCATCATTTTGTCATTATAAAAGGAGAACGAGGAATTGGTCTTGGAAAGTTTCTGTATTGGGCAACCACTGAAGCTACTAATCTTAATTATAGGTAAAATTTTAATTTTTGAATATGAATTTATTTCATCAAAAATTTTACTACCATTTATATTATACTTTTGATTTAATTAACTCATATCTATCCAAGTCCAGTCAATGAAACTCCAATGATTGATATCATATATACAGGCAGTCCTCAACTTACATAAGTGGATTATTCTGCAAAACCTTACATAAATCAAACAGCTATGTCAGCATATATGTTATACAGTACTAATGGGTCACAAAGACTTAATTAGCATTAAAAATAGTTATATTAAAGACTAAGCACATAAATTGCATGATAAAGTAATTGTTTACCATCTTAAAAGAGCTAGATTCAATTTCCAATTTCCACACTCCAGTTTTCAGGAGGAGTCCTGGTTTCAGCCCAGCTTGTTAACTAAAAATAATCTTACACAAGTATGGATCTATGTCAGTCAAAGTTCTGTATTCATGTATAGTTTGAGTTTTTTTGAAAAAATATTGATTTAAAAAAAAAAAGAGTTGTCTCATTTACTGCGTCAACCTTTTATATATAGGAATGTGTCAAAACCTCTGAAAGATTGCACCAGGACCACAAATTCCAGTTGCCCCACTTTCTCTATGGCTTTTCTGTTTATTAACATTTACTATTATAGCCGTTATTATAGATGATCAATGAAAATTAAATAAAAAAGATTATTTTGGAAATTCTCGGGAAATTCAATTTCCCATTCTCAATTCCCAAGGTTTTCAAAATGTCAGGAATTTGGAAACACTAGTGGAGACTGTGTTTGGGAAAAGTTAACATCAAATATTACACCTAACATTATGAATATGTGGACCAAATTTTTTTGTAGAAATTCCATTTATATATATATATACACACACTATATATGTACTATATACAAATGGAAACACTTATCAGCTAACTAGGATAATTAAGTATAATTTATTAATATAATATAGTAGCCTTTCTTCACTATGCAATGAGATAACTTATTGAATTTATTTAAAGGATTGTTACATGTAAAGCTGTTATGACAAAAAAGCATAAATCTTTTAGTGTTATAGTAATGCTATTAAATCAGCTTCTTAAATTTAAAGATGTCCCTTTGGCAATAAAGCAAAAAATGTTGAAATTACTTCTAAAAGATAATGAAGAGACTGCAGATATACCTTTCTGTCTTTTAAATGAATTATTTGATATAAATGTAAGTAACATTAAATACATTTAAAAGCAAATTATTTTATATAATATAATACTTTTTTATTATTTTAGTTTTTATATTATGAAGAAATTCTTCCTCAAAACAAAATCATAAGAGAAAATATGGTGTGTGAATTGTTTTTATTGATTTTAAAAAAGGTGATAAAATATTTTTACTATATTTACAATTTTGTTTTTAAATATAAATTTAATATGATAAAGAACCTATTTTATTTTTTAAACTAATATAAAAAATATATTATGCTATAAACAACATTATATTAGGTTTGTTTATTAAATTCCTATAATAATTTTAAAATAAATTGTGTAAGGAAGGCTAAATATTAAAAATATTTTTATGATTTTCATATCTTGTAATTAAAAAAAATGCCAGATGATAATTTAAATATATAACTTTTTTAAAATATATAAGAACTTAATAATTTTCATTCTAATTCACAAATTATAAATATAGATATTATGTTTTTTGTTTTGCAAAGAAAAATTTTTCTTTTTGCAAAAAACTACTTGATCATTGATCAATTATACACTGTAATTTGTTTAAATCAATGCTTTTCTTGCTTATTTTCTTCACTGATTGTATCAGATATATCAAATTTGCTTTGTGTACCATTGTTTTTAAGACAAAATTCACTTTCACTTTAACTAAAGAATGCAGTATCAAATCTGGTACTTGGCCTGTACCAATCATATGAGTATCTGTAATGTATTTAATGCTTTTTTTCAATGGTTTTGCAATTGTATAACCCATATTCAACTTCATAAAACAATGATTATACATTATTTAGATATATAAACCTATATATATATAATGCAATCTCTATCTGATTGTTCCACATAGGACAAATAGTGTGGGAGTCTATCAAAATCAAACTTTCTAGGGTGATTTCCCATGACACTGCAAATAACATAGGATACCCAAAATTAAAATCTCTCCAAGGGGAATGGGGCACATTGGGGATTCATTCTTTCTATTTGTCTGTTTCACATAGATCCCACACTGTTGATATATTGAGATTAAACTATGAAGGGTGACTTCCATGACCCTATCAGTAACATAGTGTATAAAAATCAAAATTTCCCCAAAGTATGAAGAACGTTTGGGTTATTCTTTCTATCTGTTTGTTCCAATTCAGTTCACACCTATTGGCACCAAATTTTGTAAGGTCAGGTATCCTATGTTATCCTGTGTGTAACATAGGGTAACCTGGGTCAAAATTGCCTCAGAAATGAAGCATTTTACAATAATTGAATCATCAGTATGTCATATCAATGACATTACAACAGTTCCAATATATGAAGTATCAATAGATGATGTCAAAAAAACATCAGAATCTGAGTGTGATATCATTGTAATGTAGTAGTGATATCATTGTAACATATACTGCCATCAATTTGCAACAATGTCACAAAAACATCAATATGTGTGACATCATTGTGACATAGCAATAAATCCATCACAAATGCCCTAGAACATCATTAGTGTGTGACATCAAAACAATTCAAACATACAATATAATAATCAATGATGCCCCAGAATATCATCAGTTTGTGTTATGTCACAATAGTTTTAATGTACAACATAACAGTGAATGATGTCCTAGAATATTGCATCTGGACTCATCTTGTCTCAATGTGCTGGTTGTCAAAAGAGAGAGGTTTATAGATGGCAGGCCAGGAAACAGAAAATAATGTGCTACCTGCCCTTCATCCATTGTTATCATATACAAATTATCTGTTAGTGTAAAGATTAATGGACTATTTGTCCAAAGTGACTAATAAATGTCTGAATTTATCACTATTACTACTAGTATTTTTTCATCAAGTTCCTGATCATGGACTAGACAGCTAAGTCAACCATCTATAGCATATTATGATCATGGTCGACTCCCAAATTGAACTGGAAGTAGGCACCCTAATCTCAAATGTTGCAAAATCAAAATTTGACTAGATTCAAAAATTTCAAATTACAATATAATCCATATAATTTGATATTTTCTATAATTAGTATATTATAGTTTTGATATCTATAATCTATCTTATAATCTACCTTGGCAATATTGAAATACTTAAAGTTATACCTAATTTTTATGAAGATAGGTAATAGTCTAAATACATTAATCTTTAAAAGCTGAAAGAATAAAATAGATAAGCCTTGCTCTAAGGCTAGTACCATTTAATAATACTTTAACATTATAAAACAAAAGTAAAATTGAATCCTTTAAGGTTCTATAGAAGGATTAGATGGAAAGCTGATGTAAAGATATGTTTATATGGATTCTGAAATATTTTTTTTTAGATTTTAAGCGAAAATGATAAATATATTTATATTTTATAGGTTATATAGATTTACCAAGAGCATTCTAAGGATAACTAGCATAAATATTTTTTGCAAATTCTTATATAATGATGTTTTATAAAAGTATAGAGTACAGGGTATTTTAAATTATTATTAAGGTTTCCATGGCCTATAATTTTAAAATTGGAAATAACAAAATAAAAGTGTTTATAGACTATAAAATTGTAACTCAAAAAGTTTTAATTGACAATTGCTATGCTTTTCCTTGACATGCATTTTTTGACTGGGTGCTGGGTTGGGTATGATGGACTGATTCTATGGCCTCCACATTCACCCAATATTACATCACTGGATTTCTTGTGGGAATATATAAAAAATATTGCTTACAAGACCCCTGCAACCTTCCTCAATGAATTGAAGGCCAGAATTGTTGCTATGATAGAAATAGTTATATTGTAAATGTTGGAAAGCACTAGAAGGATTTCCAAATGTTGGATTTCCATTTGGAAATCTTACCTGCCATGAATAGTGCATATGATGAAATTGTTTAGCATTCTGCAGTATTAATTCTATAAGTAATAAAATTTTTTGAGTTACACTTTCATATTCTGTAAGCAGTTTTATTTTGTTGTTTCTTGCTGGAAATTATAGACCACAGAAACCCAGACAATAATTTAGAATCATCCTATATATTTTCTAGTAAGTATCAAAGAAATTTAAAAATTTTCATGTTTTTGAATTCCTACTAAATCATTATTCATATAGTAAGTTAAAAAGCAAAGCCAAAAGCTTTAAAATTAAAATGAGCAAACAAAATATTATTATATATTATATTTAAAATATATAAATATTATTTTAACAAAAATAAAGTTTTATGTGTATTTATCATATAAAATTAAAATAGGCATATTAATTAATAACATATAAAAGAATCAAGAAGCTTGCATTAAAATTAGAGTATTTAAATTAGGGCCTCGTATCTCGATAACGGGGCCTCAGCGGTAAAAAAAGAATTGAATTTTTGGACTCAGCACCTCCAAATTAGGGGTGCACTATAAGGGGAGTCGAAAATTCGATCCCGGAAATATGATAACTGTACCGGTAAGAATTGAATTTTTGGACTCAGCACCTCCAAATTAGGGGGTGCACTATAAGGGGAGTCGAAAATTCGATCCCGGAAATATGATAACTGTACCGGTATTTATTCCTTCCGAACAGATTGTCGGGATTTATTCTATTTTGTACAGAATCTCTCTCAATTAAAGGAAGTTATTGGTTATCTAAACCGTAGTCTCTGTGACATTCCGTCGAGCGCTCATTACCCATCTTTATCCGCGCCACATGCCACAGGTAGGCCAAAAGCCTGTTCAATATCGTCCTCGGATACCACAGTTTGATGTAGATCGTCAATATGATTTTAGGAAAGAGCAAATTACTGAAATTCCCATGTATCGAGGATATTAATCTACTCCTGATGGCTCGGAAATATTTTAATAATTATCCATAATAGAACTAACAATGAATTTATCACTCCAAGTTACATTTCACAAAAAAATAATTCAGTTTCGAAAGAAAATAACGAGAATAATTGGAGGAAAAAAATCCATGAAATAAAAAAATATATTAAAAAAATGATTTGAATATAAAAAAATCGAAAAATTATCAAAATTAATCCAAAATAAGAACTATAATTGGAGATGAAACTACCTGTATTTAAGATTTGGGAACTATGAGAAAGCTGATTATTATTATTATTATATGTTCAATGTTTCCTGTTGCATAATAATAATTATACTGTTTTTCATAATAACTATATCTTGTAAGCTGATATAATAAGTTTAAAAAATTATTATTATGAGAAATTATAATAAATATGAACTTCTGTCCATTGTTGCTTCATATGCATTAATCCATAGTATATTATTTAAATTTAATAATAAACATTCCAAGTTACAGTACTACAAATAAATTTTATTTAATGAGTACACGACAAATATAAATAAGCTTAAAAACTTGCACCGTTCTTTAAGAATCATAATTTCCATTTTAATTAGATATAGTTCTACTTTTTAAATGCGAGAAACTAAATTATATTCTATGGTGAATATATAAAAATCTGAATTTCTGATTATTAGGTATAAAATCGGTAGAATATTCAATATTTTGATTTCTAAACTCTCTTCAATATTAGGTTCTAAGAGCAAGTTTAAACGCAGTGTAGCAACAGACACAGTTTAGCATCATTTTGTGCTAAAACTATGGAATATCCACGCTGTGGATATTCATTCTTAAGAGTTTCAATTTAAACTATAATATTCGTAGTAGCCATCAATCCTTTATTACTCTATTCAATACACTTGAATGCCAATTGCTAAGAGTTAGAGTTTCAATTTAAACTAGAATATTCGTAGTAGCCATCAATCCTTTATTACTCTATTCAATACACTTGAATGCCAATTGTTAATGCATTAATAACATATTTTCTTAAATACTGCACAAGTATTTAAGAAAAATTAGTTTGGTAATCAGAAAAAATACGATATTATGAATTAAAAAAAAAAAAAATCATAACTTTATAATTTTTAATCTTCTTTTAATCTAGTACATAATCAAGGAAAACTACACGCACAATACAAAAACGTGAATGTTTATATATCGAACAAGTAAAAAATGAATTATTAAACAATACACATAAGTAATTACATTTATCATGCAAATGAAATTATTGCATAACTACAATGAAAACATATTACAAGAGAAAAATCCAACTTATAAACAAAAAATGAGAATGTTCAATGAAAACCATTTAAAGCCATCGTTATAGTTGTTGCAAAACTGGACTGAAAGCAGGTAATAGAACATAATAAAAATATTATTCTTATTTTGTGGAATATATATCTCTGCTTACATTAAAATATTCTTTAAAAACTATTAAAAATAATCTTTTGATTTTTTATCCATTGCTAAAAAGTTACTACAATCAAACTAAAACATACGTTTAAAATTAAATGCCAATTTTAATGGTGTCAAAATGATTAAAATTAAAGTCAATGGCTACAAATGTGTGTTTATGAGAAAACAATTCTCCAACACTACTCGCATAGTATTTTAAAAAAATTTCACTCATTCATATTTTAAATTGTCTAAGTTTACAGACACGAACCTTGTATGAAATACTGAAGACAGGTTAAATCAACAGACCTTATAGGCCAAATTTATAGACCTCTGCATCAATCCATCATCCAGGTAGCATTTCGTATAATAACCTCTTCACCTCAATAACGACATGTGGACAAATTTAAGCATGGATGATGCTGCCTTTACGAGTGATAGCTGAGATAAATCAATCTGTGGATCCACTTATTTAAAACTACATAAAAGAGTTTTACCAAATTTTTTTATTTATTACTTCCTCTTAAACAAATATTTAAATATGGGTACACGATAAAAAATATATGCAGTATTCCAAAAAAATTATAAACAATAAGCATGCATTTCAATCTCTTGTTGAGGTTCACAACATCAAGAAAAATGATTTTTTATAGTTGATATTAAATTATATCAGTTTATAAAGAAAAGTTAAAGATTATATGAGAAGTTACAGATAATATTCTCATCTTATTATAAAAACAAAAAGAGAATGTCATCTTTGAGACAGATTCAAATACTTATACTGGATGTTATGAGAAGTAAGAGATATTGTTATGAAAAGTTAGACAGAACAAAATATTTTGCAGTTATCAATTAATGTAAACTATATGAATATATAAAAAAAGAATAATCGTAAATCTTAATTATAAAAACAAAAAAAGAATGTCATCTTTGAGACAGATTCAAATACTTATACTGGATGTTATAAGTAAGAGATATTGTTATGAAAAGTTAGACAGAACAAAATATTTTTCAGTTATCAATTAATGTAAACTATATGAATATATAAAAAAAGAATAATCGTAAATCTTGATAACTGTATAGTATTTATAAACAGTGAGAATGCTGTAGTTAAAGAAAATCATGACTAAAATATTTAAGAAAAAATAATACAGTATTAGACTTAAAATATTTATATTAAGCATAATAATAAACTTGCTTAAGTGAAATGATTCAAACGATATAGATTTTAATCATTAATATTGTTCAATAAACTCTTTTGGAATTTTTCTATATAGAGTGGATCGGGGGAAGATGCTTATTTTTCTCTAATTTTTAATATTTAAACAGGTGGCGATAAAAGGTGGTTTATTATAACCTCCTATAAGCCCGCCAAAAATATAGATGATGGATATTATCAGATTATCAATTACTCGCATTAGAAATCGAAAAGTTTCCAGCGAGTGTTGAAATTTTCATCAAAAATTATAGATATATGATGATGGAAAATATGGCATGGGACCATACAGTAGGCAACTCATTATATGTTTAATACTAATTGTATATGAAGGGCTTAGGAAAAACTTTAAAATCCACTTTCCTAAGTGTGGTTGCATTAGTGTAAGCAGTAAACGTGTGATCATAGCTGGAGAAAAAGTATTCAATAACGTATATCCATCATTCTCGAGTTTCGTCTGACATTTCGGTTCATAGGAGTCACAGAAAGAATTTTCAATAAATTGGCTAAAGAAACAGAGTAGAATGTAAGTGAGTAGTTTGATGATTGTGTTGAATTATTCTGAATAATTGAGGAATGGATCAGTGAGGTTTTTATCTTAAGATTCTTGAATCTTTATATAAGAAAACAAAGCGCTTCAATGCAGACATTCGGTGGTGATCATTGTCATAGGTGATGAGAATATAAATAACTGAGGAATGGATCAGTGAGGTTTTTATCTTAAGATTCTTGAATATTTATATAAACAAAGCGCTTCAATGCAGACATTCGGTGGTGATCATTGTCATAGGTGATGAGAATATTAATGTAAACAGTGTCATTTAAAAAAAATCACGTTCTAAAACACAATCATTGGCAAAGGATTCAATTTAAACACTTCATTCACTTCGCGTAAAATGATGGAGTTCGTTTTTAAGCATTTTTATAAAAAAAAAAAAAATTAATGGTTGAAAATTTGCTACATCTCAAGAATATCTATGTTATTGCCTTGTAAAATATAGTATCTACTTTTTTGTTCTTTTCTATATTATGCAAAATTCTGGAAACTGATTTTATAGCAAGAATTTTTCTCAAAAATAGCGTGTCATTCGTGGCAGTTGAAGAATTATCTGTTAATCGTTTTTGAAATTTTGTTTCGATATTTTTAATTTATATTTTGATTAAACAATATTTTTTTTTATTAATTCACAAATTAAAAGTTGAGATAATTCTAATAATTACTGATACGAAAAGCTTTGGATTCTAAAATATTATTATTATTATTATTATTAAATGTTGAATGCATAATAAATTTGTGTATTTAATAGCGAAAAATAAATTTAATAATAATTTTTATTATTCTTTAATGTCTGATTTTACTGTGATTTTATAATTAATAATTTCTTTAATTAATTAGTTTAGTCTATCATAGAATACAGGGAAATTTTCAATAAATGATATGATAAATATATGATGATAATATTACATCAGATCCCTACATCATCTTAAAATTCATTTAAATTATTATAATATAATATTTTACAGAAGTTTTTTTGAATATTTTTATCCTATATATATGGAAAATTAAATAAAAATAATAATGCAATTATTATTTATTCATGCACGTCCATTTTTTAATGAGTTCACAGTTGAACTAGTTTAATTTTTTCAAACTACCTATACCACAAATTTAGATTTTTAAATCGCAATTTTTCAGGTAAAATATATATCTAAATATCGCAAAAAATAAATAAATAAAATTGAAATTTATTTAGCAACTTTGAATTAAATATTACTAAAAAAAAAAAAACACAGACGAAAATAGTTCTGCAATAAATTTTTACGTAAGTTAACTAGTCTTTTTAATTTAAAATAATGGTCACTTATAATAATCACCATAAAACATCATAGGAAACTGCTATAAAAACTTGAAATTTATGATATTCCTAATGCCAAGAAACGAAATTTTATCAACTTTTATTTTCTCGAATGTAAACATTTGACGAAGAAACTACATAAACATAAATTATGACTACCAAAAAGAAAACACCCAACTTAATTAGCAAACAAGATGGAGATTTATATGATAAAAATTAAGATACAGAATTCTGAATGCTTTGATGTGGTTAGTAAGAAGCGAGGATGATGTTTCGTGACTCATAAAACAAACTTAAGTTTTACGAATAACGCATTCTAAAATATTTTGATACAAAGGATACAATGAAAAACATAATAATTATAAAATATGAAATATTTAAAAATTTACTTTTATAAATAAAAATTAAAAATTTTTCATAATCGTTCGTAATGTCATTTATTGTATTAATGAAAGACATTAAACATATTCGATCTTGTTTAGAATTAATTTAATATATTTTTATTTATTAATTAAATGAAGACAAAACTTTAATGATAGAGCTGTTACAGTATAGATTAATTTTAGAAATGAAAGCTACGAGTTAAATTTAATATTTTTCTAATATTTAACAAAAGGGAAAGTACGGATAATTCATTTGAATTTTCTTAAAACATCACGAAAAAATATTAAACTATATGACTGAACTTATTAATAATTAATATGCAATACTGAAATATAGTAAAATATTTTTAATTAAATTGTTTTCTTTCTTTTAACGTGGATATCAGTACAGACAGATTTTAATAATGCTCATAAAAATGACTATAATATTATCGTATAAATTCATATAAAACTAAGGATCTAAGTTATGTCTTTTCGTTAATAGTGATATTTTTATTATTTTCATAATATTTTTTGTTTTACAGTAATTTTTCCCGAACTTATACTTCTTTTGTACGTTTATTTTAATATTGTATATTTAAGAAAATTTCTTTTCCTAATTTATTGCTTCAAACAGCAACTATATTGTATCTTAATAATTGTATAAATTATTCTAATAATAATAGTTACACACGCACACACACAAACTTGTGTGTGTTGTGTGTGCATGTGTTGATTACAATGTGTTGTGTATGTACTGTGTGTATGCATGTGTGCACACAACACACACACACATGTATTTTGTGTGTATGTGTGTGTAGAATATCATTTTTAGAATAATTTATACAGTATTTTTGCACACACAAACTTGTGTGTGTTGTGTGTGCATGTGTTGACTACAATGTGTTGTGTATGTACTGTGTGCATGCATGTGTGCACACAACACACACACACGTATTTTGTGTGTATGTGTGTGTAGAATATCATTTTTAGAATAATTTATACAGTATTTTATAAAAAAAAAATATTTAACTTGATAAAAATGCAATATTATTGTGTATAATTTATTTTTTAATATAAATATTGTATTATCAACTTTATTATTATGCATCACAAAAAAAAGACAAAGGAATGCAAAATTGTTAGCGAACAATTTGTTATCGAATTTTTAAATGCTTTATTTATCAATTAATCTAATTATATATTCAAATTTGATGCTAGATTATCTAAAATATGCATAAATTTACTCAAAAAAATTTATTATTATTATTATCTTTTTGAATTTATTCTAACCATCCACAAATATTTTGAACTTTTAATTTATCCAAAGAAATATCAACAGCGTTAATCTTTTATTTCATCAATGAAAAATATTAAATATTAATTTCTTCAGCAAATTTCTGTCGACTATCTTAAGTTATTTTTATTTTTCAATAAGAAAACTTTTCATTTTAGTGCTTTTCAACTGATACATAATAATAAAACGATTAAAAATATGATAGTTTATAATAAACGTTTCGGAAGATAGTAAGCAGAATAACTATAATAATACAGGTTTATAAATAATTTATTTAATAAATAAAACTTTTATGTTTATAAACTTTTAAATCAATTAGGCAAATTAAATTTATCTAACATCCATAAATAATAATTAGAGTCTAATTTTTTTACATTTAATCTTAAACAATTTGATGAATTGTTATATCAAGAGAGTTGAAAACATGAAGTACCTGATTGTAGATCCAGTTTTTCTTTTCTTGTTGGCTGATTTTAATAATACCAAATTATTAAACCTGGACTCGATATTATAAAAAGCTTAGATATAAACTTGAATTTTAATATCTTTTAGTAAAATATAGAGGGCACACAATAAAAATTTTACAATATAAGATGAATGATTTTGATACCTGAATTGGAGAGATGACTTTATCGATGATATTTACGAAAAGTATTTGTTTTAAGCACTGTATAGTGAATGATAATCTCAGAATTTTCACAATTAGTTATAACGGTATCAAACTGTTAAAATTTATAGTTGGCACTGTTTCTCAAAATTTTTTTATGGTTCACAGAATAGAATATTATCAAATATTGAACTCCGCACGATGTTTCTAAAAGCTATTTTTAAAGCGATAATTTTTTCCCCTGATAAAAATATAATTAGCAGCAATAACTTTATAATTTTCCCACGTTTGTTAATATTTGATTTGCATATCTGGTTTTATATTCCCACACGCATCGATGGAGGAATACAAAATATCATTTACTGTATATGAATAATAATTTTTACTTTTGTAGAAACTCTTTGAAAAAATAAGAAAAATAAATTAAAAGTAATTATTATTTTGTTTGATTATGCAATTTAAATATTTTTGCATCTTATGTTTATAATGAATGATGAATGCTAAATCTGTAATTTAATTATAAATTATAAAAATTAATGAATGATTCTGTTCTGAAATATATATATATATATATATATATATATATTACAGAATAATTAAATTTTAAATTAGATACAAATCTGTTGCAATCTTTAAATAAAATTTAAATAAAACCACCAGGGACGTTTGAATGCTTTAAATTGCTGTTGTCATCAAGTAATACACGAGTAACCATGTAACCCCAGTTTACGGTATATATTTTGTTTTTTTTTCGATTATTGTATATTTGCATGACTTTAGTAAGTTTGTTCGTTATTGCTTGTTTATTGCTTGTGTATGTGTATGTGAGTGGGCGTGTGTTATTTGTATCTGAATAATACAGATTTTTTTATGGTAAAGATTTCTATGTGGTTATTTTTACTGTGTATTTTCATCTCTATGTTAGTTTGTGTGGATTTTTTAAACCTTGAGCTGTCTCTGCTAATTCATGAACCGTGTTGCTTGTGTATGTGTATGTGAGTGTGCGTGTGTTATTTGTATCTGAATAATACAGATTTTTTATGGTAAAGATTTCTATGTGCTTATTTTTACTGTGTATTTTCATCCCTATGTTAGTTTGTGTGGATTTTTTAAACCTTGAGCTGTCTCTGCTAATTCATGAACCGTAAAAACAATTGGGAAGCAAACTTCCCGAATGTACTGAAAGCATACAAATTTATGGAAATTTCTACGTGAAATATTACAGCTAACAACATAATAAGAAAATTTAGAAGATTTTAGTCCATTTTCATAAAAACACTGTATCAAAATCGATCTACTAGAAGATGTATCTTCATTCAAAATTAAAAAATTTAACTAAGGAAATTAAATAATGCATAAATTCACAGGTTATTAATTATAATATTTATATTTGATTCTGTTTCTTATGACTGATTCTATTGATCAATAAAAATAATATCATCTACAGGAACATCAGATATCTGAATACAAATACAAGTTACCAAATTGCTTCATACATCTCATATAATAAGACAATTTTTTTACAAATGGTAATGATAGAGAAGTTTCTAAATTGTGAAAGAAATATTTACTTTAGTATTCAGCAGGTGCTTTTATGGTAGATTAATTGCAGATCAATTCAATATCAAGTAAAAAGAAACTTTCAAATGGATTAATTTGAAGTTCTATTCATTGGCGTTTCTAACACTCCACTCTTTGCAGAGCATTTCTTATGCTGAAGAACTCCTGTCAACTGAAGAATAGAAGAGAAGACAGAATAGAAACCGCTCATAAACTGAAAATTAAATAAATTACTAACAAAAATTTAAGTCATCTTAAAAGATAAATTTTACTTACTCTAATCAAGAAGTTCTTTTTCACGAAGAAGAAACCACCAATAGATATTCCCATAGGTCTTCCTCCAAATTTTTTCATAAAGTCAATCATCTAAACAAACACGAAATATTCCATAAAAATATAATAATTGAATCAGTATAAAAATATTTATAAAATTTATATAAATTACTTTGAACTTATATACTGCAGATAGGTTTCCACAATAAAATTTTCCCACGGAAATAAAATTATCGTATATCTGCAAAATATGGAAATTAGAATTATGCAAAGAAAATATCAATACTGTACTTCTGGAAAACAAAGATCTTACTAGTGACGTCAAATAGGATAAGGCCCAAGCAACTGAAATACTTCCAAAGCACAATAACAGAGAAATAAAAATAACAATTTTTTTCAATATTGGATCCATATCAATAAATATAACGGCGTACAAATGAAAACTGGAAATACACAGAAAGTAAGCATAAAGAAGAGGTAAGAAAATATTCCAATCAGTACTGATATTAACGAAACATTGTCCCATCTGTAGATGTTTATCTATCAGATCTTCTAAGAATTCATACAAGAACACATCTTCGTTCTTCATTTCTACCAACTGATTCGAGATAATAATGTGTCTTTTTCCAAGTATGGTCAGAAACATGATAGCTACAGAAACTATTGAAATAATTTCTCCAGTTACATAAAATAACCAAAGTGAAAGGGAGAGAGAACAGAATAAGGTTTCAGTTTCGCTAGTATTTATTGTATGCAAATTGGAAAATATAATGATATGTGTGAAAGACTGTGAAATGAATTGAATGAATAGAGGATAATTATAAAATAGGATTCCATTTCAATGACTATATTACTTTCTCTGCGGTAACTACTTTTCGAATAATGTAAAAACAGCTTCTTCCTATTAACAATGCTAAACTGTAGAGCGATGAATAGAGCCGTCATCAAGAATGCAAACGTAATGGGATCTAACTTATGAAAGATTTCTGCACAGATCGTTTCATAATGGATGCTTACCAACATAAATAAAATGGCCATGAACCAGAGAAATATCTCGATGATGCGAACATAAATTCGAAAGAGATAATGTGTGGTAGTTCTAATACAGCACGAATAAGCGAGATCAAAGCCAAATACTTTGGTTACAGAAATAATAGGACTCATGATATAAACAGGGCAAAGCATTTCTTCTTGCAAATGAAATGTAGACATATCGAAATATTTAAAATAATTCAATTTCTTTCATCCCAAAACATCAGAACCAATAAATGAGCAAGCATTCAGTTTCCTTTAACAGCAAAATAATGCTGCATTGCAGTAAGTTTATCGTTTATGCAAGGCTGTTGCGCAATAATTATGTAAGAATGCGGTATACACATCGATATATATACATGGATAGACTGCTCAATACTAGCAAAGAGTGAAACCGTCCGGCTGATGGGGTAAACCAATATAGCAACGTCATAAAATTGCAATATAGCAAATTAACTTTGTTTTTTGGTGGTCAGACGTATTCCATTTATGTTAGTAAGTATGATGATTAGATCCAAATAACTAATAATACTCCAATATATACTATTATACTACGTAATCCCACAACTTCAATGGCTTCACTCCACCACTACAGTAATTAGATATTGAGTAAGCTATCCATGCACGTAAAGTTGTTATTAATAATATGATTTGACGTATAAAATCTTTTTAATAGTTTAAATGTATTATTATTTTGGAAATGAATTATTTTTATTTATTTTTTGTTTCCATTTGTAAATCCAAAACGTATTGCTTTTATATTGATTTTCTGATTCGATTAATATTATCGATTGAAATTATTCTCTTTCATGCAAAAGTCATGTAAATATGATAGAAAATCTAATTTTTATTAGTGTTTCTCAGGAACTACTGGACAGATTTACTTGAACTTTTCTTAAATGACCGTTGGGGTGAGTGTAGAATGTTGAAAAAAATTGGTTTCACAAAACCACATTGGGGCTTCGCAAAGGGCCAAAAACCGCGAAATTTTCATAAACGGCACATTCGGGACTTAATAAGTCGGTCAACATTAATCGAATTTTTTCGAGTATAGGACCATTTGATTCGTCTTAGTCAGGCGAATGACCTAACCGGTGTGAAGTTGGCCCCTCCACTTTTGAATCTTTAAATTTTTTCTTTTGCATTCGTTTGGTCAACATTAATCGAATTTTTCCGAGTATAGGACCATTTGATTCGTCTTAGTCAGGCGAACAATGTGATGTATAATACGTTGACCTAACCGGTGTGAAGTTAACCCTCTCACTTTTGAATTTTTAAATTTTTTCTTTTGCATTCGTTTGCACCTCGTAGACCCTTTCGCACTTTTAATAATTTAATTTGCACCCCACCGTTTGGCCCCCTAGAGCAAAAACAAATTTGGGGGCTAACTTCACACTGGCCCCCCAGTTGCGGTTTTTTGATTTTGAAAGCCGTTATTTGCAGGAAAGTTATCAAGAAATGCTAACTTTTCCGAGAAAGAGATAAAAGAATTTATCAAATATGGTTGTATATGCAAAATAATTTTTCATGAATTTGGAGTAAACTAATTATAAGTGAAAAATTTGTTTAGAAATTTTTTTTGCATTAAATCAAAAATATTGAGAAATTATTATTCTGCTTATATAAATAAAAAAGCAACATTTACTTTAGTTTACTTATTTAATTAATAATTAAGGTAATGTTTCTTTTTTTATTTTAATTAATAATTAAGATAAATATAGACATTCGATAATATTTAAGTTTTGATATGCAAGATTAAATTATAAAAGTATTTTAAAAATTAAGTTTTAAGGATAGCAAAAAAAGAAGAGAGAAATCCCATAAATTATCGAATAAATTTTTCAATGTGTTATTTTTAATTCGTGAAAACTTGATTAATTCCTAACGTATTCAATTAATTATTCGAAAAAAAAACTTAATTATTTTAAATTATAAATAGAATTGGTGGGAAAACTATGTAAGGACACGTCATTTAATTTATTTGCAAATTCTCAACATATTTACAAATGATATTTTCCATGAGATGTTTAAAATTTAATTGCACTCTCATGCTCACGTTTTTTTTACACAAGCAATTACTCCGATTTCGACGTGAATGAAAACAATCGATTTGTAGTAATGAGACAAATAATTTGGTGTATAACATGTCGATATATATCGTACTGTAAGCGTACTGTAATAGAAAATACATGTCGAATTTTCACATGTTAGACAACCTATACAATCTACAATTTTTGAGTAAAATTGCTTAACATATATAATAAAATTATTTTCACCTATATAAAGTTCTCGATTCCCGAAGGTTCCAAAATGTCAGGAATTTGGAAACAATATTCGTGCATTTAAAGCCGATTTAGCTCTATGTACTTCCATTGGCACAGATTACAGCCTTCCTCAATGAGATTTGTTTATCCTGGCTGATATTTTCTAAAGAAAGAAATATCTGCTGGCAAATATCGAACTCTGAGAAGGAATGCATGAGAAATAAAAACTTTTCTTTTAACTGTTTGCTACTTTTGGGTTTCTATTAGGAAAAACTAGAAATTCTGGTCTTTGAATAAGAAATGTTTAGCATTTCGTATTCGGCCTAGGAAATACTAGAACGTCCGAGGACGTTCTAGTATTTCCTAACGCTTCTAGAAATACTAGAAGCGTTAGGACGTTCTCGTTTTGACTAGGAAATTCTGGTATTTCCTGAATTTAGGTTTGTCCTGTAACATATATATCAAATAAAAAAATAAATTTCATTTACAAAGTACCTGTAACATATATAATATGCTACCGAAAACGCCGGAGTTGTTAAGCATTTCTATATATAATAAAATTATTTTCACCTATATAAAGTTTCACGTATAACCTTATTATAAATTAGTTTGCGTTAGGCTTTTTTTTACATCGACATCCTTATAAATAAATGTTGACATCCGTTAACAGTTTACATAGCATTTGAGAAATAAATTATAATAAATTAAAAAGAGGAGTGTCCCATCGACATTTTTGCGGGGGCCTCTCAGTTTTCAGCTACGCCGTTGTCATCGACATTTTTGCGGGGGCCTCTCAGTTTTCAGCTACGCCACTCATCGACATTTTTGCAGTGGGGCCCCTCAGTCTTCAGCTACGCCACTGCCAAATACATATACATATTCTCGAAATGTGCTTTTTGTGACTTAACTGGTTCTTGCACCAAACCCTTCAATTTCAATACTGAGTTTTTTATAACTTGTAAAGAGCATAATAAAAAATAAAATTGTCTTCTGTGTTTAATAAAATGGAAAGTGAAAGAAGAATACAGATCGCATTACTCATGTCAAGTACGTCATAGAAATTCTCCCCTCTGTGAAATATTCCCGACCCCTATTTCTACCGCGGTAAGAACAGTCTACTTCATTACAAGCTGCTGTGCGGAGATTTTCCAGACTTTACAATCGAAACTACTTCCTCTAATACAGCCCCTACGGTATATGTCAAAAACCTTTCTGTCATAGACTGTACCTTACGAAGAGACACGACCAAGCAGTTTTTTTCTTTTTTTATAAGTTAGTAGACGATGTGTTTTGAGGTTTGAGTATACTACAATATGTTCGAGATTTATGTTTTGAAAATTTTATTTTGATATTAGAGAAGATTCTAGAATGTGAATCACTTTAAATCGAATTTAAAGAAGCAAATTTAACAAAATATGATACTTATTTTTCGTGATCTCTACTAAAAATCAAACATACAGCGACTTAAACTACAACCGTAGTCTAGTATGTAAGTAGGAAATAAATTTTCAAACTTTAGAAAAATTTTCCTACCAGTTTATTTTTATCTGTTCAACCTTATTTTGCTTTTCATTATTAAATTTTGTCTAGTTTAAAGCAAAAGTTAAACTTCACACAATTATTTCACAGCGGGAGAATCATGACATTATAGATTACTTTTTAGATAAAATTTCTTAACGACTCTTTCTTAAATAGATCTTCATTCAGAAATTTCAAATTTAAAACTTTGAAGCAAACGTTAAACAATAATATTGCTTTCAGACATTTTTGTTGAAACAATTAACTTCTTATCTGAAGGAAGATCATGGTTTTCATTAAAACAAATCTTGAGCGGTATTTGGTTTTTTTTTTTTTTTTGAATAAAAAGATTCTTCCAATGATTTTTATACTATGACTCGAATAATCTTTAATTTTTTCCATTATTTAAAACAGAAAGTGGATATATCATTTATGTCAAAACAGAAGGTGGATTTGGAAAAAAAAGACATGTGCATTTCATTAAGTAGTAGCTGGATTTCAAAGACAACATATGGATTGCATTAACATGCGTGTGAATTTCATTAATATTATCATATCATAAAATACAAACCGAATTGCAAAAAATAACATATTTTTTTGATAAATGTGTTTATGCAGTCACTGAATAAATAAATGTCATTTCACAAAATGACATTCATTAATTCAGTGAATGCATAAACGCAAACATTCCGAAAAAAGTTCCGATAAACGGGAACGTCAAATTAAGAAAAATTTTACATAATACACAACATATAGTATTTGTATTTTTCTAAATACCAATTTAAATAATACTTTAATACAATTTACTTCATTATTATGATTAGTGTTTATTTCCCGGGATCCCGGGTTCCCGGGAACTACCAAGCAGATACAAAAAATTATAAAATATAATTAAATATAATCCTGAAGACTTGTAAAGAGTTATTTATAAGATAATTTGTTAATTGGCAATATGGAAAAACATGTGGACGTGGTTTACTAACAGAGTTGCACTCACATCTGATCATGGATTATATCTAATGATCTATGTGAGTACCCGGTATGATACGTATTGGCAACTCGGTTGGTTAGTTTACTTCTTTTCCTCTTATGAAATCAACATAAAATTTGCATTTATTTTATAATTAATTTTATTATAATGTTAAGTAGGTAATTCAAAAAAGTGACTGTGAATTACCTACTTAACTTTTGGAAGAGAAACCAATGACGTTGAATGAAAAATTAGAAAAAGCAATCCACTCAAAGACAAAGCTCCTACGTTGTTCAACTAGCCTGAGTTCTAGCATGATAAGATTGTGAAACAAGAATTATAGTTGCTTGAATCAACAGGAAATCAATCATCAAGTACAGTATTATAAAACTGGGCCAGGCTCTGAAAACAATTCCTTCATCATCAGTTAAAGCAGAAAGAGCATTTTCTGTTGCAGATTTGTTTATTAACAAAGCTAAGAACTAGACTGAGCGATAAGAGCATTGATTGCTTATGTTTCCTCAAATCATACATTAAGAATGAGTGATGTATATTTCATTTTTATTTTGTAAATCGAATTGTATAAAGAAATATAAATTTTGGAATTTATGAATATCCTTCTTTTGTGTATTTTTTTATTAATATTAATTATAAATAACTACTTTTTTAGATTTTGTTAAATTTTAATGCATTCCCGGGAATGGCTTTTATGTTCCCGGGAATGAAAAAAAAGCCGGGAAATCATAAACACTAATTATGATACTGTAATAATAATTATTGTAATTTGCAAAATTTGCATACTAAACAGAAATGAGTTAAAATATCTTTTTTTTTTTTATCCAAACTGGAAATATGCCTCAACTTATAGTTACAGTTTAGAAAGACGTCATATTATAATATTTTTTGGATTATATAATCAAGGAGTGTTACGGATTAACAAAATATATATTATTTTTGTATGTTGACATTATATTGGGATTGAAATATACATCATTTGTATATGATTTTTCTGAATACTTTTAAGTTATTAGCTTTTATACAATTTTAGCTTGAGTCATGTGCATACTAGGGCTTGAAAACTGGTTAAATTCGATTTTCATGTAGAGTTGTTAAAACCGAAACCGATCTTCTAAAACCGGATTCGAATATATTTTTACTTAGTCTTCAGATATAGTTTTTTGTTACGCACATTTTTTTTGTTCATTTATCAAATTGTTTTATGTTTTACACATGTATTTGCCTCGTTTAGACTTCATTCAGTGCTTGCGATTAGGACAGGTGGAAGTGGATGTGCTGGTTATGATCGCACAAAGGTGATAAACAATATGGGGCGCCAGAAAATGATTGAAAAAAATTATTAATTCTTTAAAAATTAATTAATATTTTACATTATGTTATAGAAACAAATTTTTTGCTTTGTTGGCAACAAGTGTCCAATCAAAGAGAGCGTTTTCGATCACTGTTCTCTTTAACACAAAAATAACATTGAAGTCTATCAGCAAATTTGCTTAATATACTGTGTTTTCTAAAAGATTTTCAGAGAAAAGCTGAGCAATAAATAGTAATTTCCTCAAGCTGATTTTTTCCAAATTATTTTATTTATGATTAATTATAGGGGCTTATTATTATTTTTTTATTTACTATACGATAAAATAGTTTTTATTCAAAGGATTGGAATACAATTTGTAATTTTGTATAATCTCAAACTGCTTATTTTTTGGAGCATTTTAATTTTTTACTATAAGAGGTGATAGATTTTGTTTAAAAGATTTAATTACATTTTGTTTGATTTTTTCCAAATTATTTTATTTATGATTAATTATAGGGCTTATTATTATTATTTTTTTATTTACTATACGATAAAATAGTTTTTATTCAAAGGATTGGAATACAATTTGTAATTTTGTATAATCTCAAACTGCTTATTTTTTGGAGCATTTTAATTTTTTACTATAAGAGGTGATAGATTTTGTTTAAAAGATTTAATTACATTTTGTACAACCTACCCAAAATAAAACGTAATTAAAAGCTTATAGCACAGGTATTTTTTTCATAAAATGAGAAAATTGGATTTAAAACCAGTTTTTAAGAGTAAACTTCGGTTAAACTCGGTTTTGTGCAAGCCTAGTGCATATAGAATTTTGATTTATAAATATCGGCATGAAGTTTACTTTTTAAATAAACAGATCGGTTAAAAGAAAGAATGGCATATGGAGAGAGTTGATCTTGAACAGAATTCTATATAATAATATTAAACATTTTGTTTATATTTTAAATGAGACAAAAACACATACAGATTTTTTTCATTTGTTTGTATTTTATGTTATATTATTAAACATGAAATAACAATTTTATTAATACAATTAAAATGGCTATTGCACAGCAAATTCAATAGTTGAAAAATAAAATTTATTTATAAAATGGAAAGTAATCGTCTATTCATTATTAGACATCCTCAAAGCCATGTACACTACGTTTTAAAAGTACTTAAAGTTTTATAATATAAGTTATTTTCCAAATACTGAATTTTATTTGAAACATAATGGAATTTCATTTAATCCAAAGTAACACAATAATTGTTTGTTTCAGAGGTTCCGAAGTATTAAGATCCACTTCATCATTGGGATTTACTGATGCTTTTGACGTAGCTAAGTTGGCAATCACTACATCACAAAAAAATAAAACTGGAATCTTAGGAAATGTATCTTTAAATAATGTTAATACCTTGTTTCCTTGCTGGCATCGACAGCGATAATTGCAAAACAGGAATGCTACCCATTTGTAAGGATCGATGTTATTACAGCTCTTTATTTTCTTCAATGTTTCCATAAATTTTACTTTAACATCTGTAAAGGTTGTGTCATTTTCCCTTACATCAAATAGGGCAACGCTTACTCTTTTTCAGGTAATAGCTATGCCATAATGACTCCCATGACAATCAAAACTCGATAACAGTATAGAAGGCACATTTACTTCTGGGAGTCTATGCTCATCGTTTGAAAATTTCTCTATCATGAATCATAATACGAATTTTATTTCTTTTTTTTGGAATGGTTGTCATTTCCGTTATATCCATTATTTTGTTTTCACTGTTGAGTCGGACCTGATCAGAAGAAAACAAAAAGCGTTGTATATGTACACCAGGAATTAATGGGAATATTGCAAACTGCGTTTTTATTTCACCATTTACAGGTAAATGCTGGCAATAGTGGATTGAGGCAGTATATTCATCTGAAAGCAGAAAAAGAGAATTATGCAAAATTTCAGTTTTTTTTTTTTTTTTAATTATTATAATAAAAATAGAACAATACTAACTCATGATAAATTGGTCTGTTAAACAACTGATGACAGGTATATACTTCCTTTCTTTTTCGAAAATTCTCCCATCAGTTCCATAAAACTGTGTATATTCAGCTATAAATTGCACCTTTTGTTCTTTATCCAAATTTAGTAATATTAGATTTGGTCGTCCTATTATTTCCTTTGAACAACTGATGACAGGTATATACTTCCTTTCTTTTTCGAAAATTCTTCCATCAGTTCCATAAAACTGTGTATATTCAGCTATAAATTGCACATTTTGTTCTTTATCCAAATTTAGTAATATTAGATTTGGTCGTCCTATTATTTCCTTTGACAATTTAAATGTAATATTCTGAAAAATTCAAACAAGAAGTCGACATATTAAAAAAACTACAAAGTTTATCATATTTATTCCGATAATACATGTATATGTAAAACACAAAATACTTTACAGTGATAGAATCTACTAGTTTGTTCTTATGAACAAGTAAAATTAATGATGTTTTTGCTTAATTTTCGAAAATAGAATAACAATAATGAATTTTATTTTGACACTTTGAAAAAGATTTTACAAGAAAATACGAAAATGAATAAAAAATCGCTAAAAGCTTATTTTGTTTAATCAGGAATTCAACAGTATTAGGGAAGAATTAGGAGCATACCACACAAATATTTTGGAAATTCTATAATTTAGAATACGAAAAAATTCATGTTCGACACATCCCATGTTACTTTATACATATAATAATAATAATTTTTAAAAATTTACCGTTGTTTTGATGATGATCCTATTTTTCAAAATTCTTTCTGCAACATCTTTCCAAAGAGAATACACCAGTTTGCATTTGATTATTTAGATAATTAAGAATCTCTCTAACTATCACATTTGTATGTGTTAACATGTGTCCAGCATTCGATTGGTTTTGATATTTTAACATTTTCATTAGTCAGTATTATTTAGATAATTAAGAATCTCTCTAACTATCATATTTGTATGTGTTAACATGTGTCCAGCATTCGATTGGTTTTGATATTTTAACATTTTCATTTTTCGGGATAATTTAACCTGTAAAAAAAATAAATCACTTGGTTAGTACTTAATACTGATCCAATAATTGTATTTGAACTGTAAGATATTTGTAACGAACAACTTGAACTTCTTACATTGAACTATTGAAAGTTATTTTATATTGAAAGACAGCAATGAAAGCTAGTTTAGAATCTTCTACGAAAGAAAGAAATTTACAAATCAAATATTTTAACGTCTTAAATTAAGAAAATGTTTCCTGTATTGAATGACGTTATCTTCAAGTTTGATTATTAAATTTCTTTCATTTTCACGTTAACAAGCTTACTAAGTTGCTGATAGCATCAAATTTTGTGGCCTAAGATCTTTCTGAACAGTTTATCGTGACTAGGGTTTAACTTTAGTTATGAATTACGCGAATCAGTTTTGTCAAATAAACAATATTTTCCAATGTTGTGATGTAAGAAGATAATGTTGTAATAACCGTCTTCAAATTTTTAGATAAAATTTATTAGTTTAATCTGATTAACTTAAAAAATATAGACTGTTTCAGCATTCATGAGTACATTATCCAAACAAACAATGAACATTATCTGCACAATTCAGTGTTTTAACACATACTGATATCTTTCATTCAAAAATATATATTTCTATATATCTCGCAATTTTATGTGTATAACTGATTTTAAAAATGGTTATTAAAGATTTCTACATTACTTTTTATCTATCTATCTCCCTTAACTTTTAACTGGGAGCGCACTAGACAAATTATCAAGGTTCTGTATAATAATTATTGTCGCAATTCATTAACAGAAATTAATCGATTAATCAAATTTATTTAATACAAAATTAATCGAACAAAAACTTGAATAAGTGAAAAATGTGTCATGCTTGGTCAACATTTTATAACGGAAATGGATTTAAACGGTAATTGTTCCAATATGGAAACCAAAGCAAGAGAGGTACTGGCAGTTATTTCCAAATCGATCATTGCTCAGTTTTAGGATAATTAATATAAATTTTCAACTAGTTCAACTGTACCATAGTTATGCAGCAAAAGAAAAAAGTGTTCAAATCATAAAATCTAGTAGAGTTTACAGATGAGAATCATAGCACAGTATGCACACATTAAATCGTTACATACGCAGAATGTTGACTGTACCATAGTTATGCAGCAAAAGAAAAACGTGTTCAAATCATAAAATCTAGTAGAATTTACAGATGAGAATCATAGCACAGTAAGCACACATTAAATTCTTACATACGCAGAATGTTTAATTTTAAATAAAATTGCTTAATTTAGTAAAATTGTTTAGTTATGTACAGTATCATAATTCTCACTTAGAGAAATATTATAAATATTTAACTTTTAGAAAATTGTTTAGTCACATCGTTTTAACGAAAATATTACTAGTTTTATAAAAATTAAAAATTTGTTTTATAAATATACAGTTTGACCTTCAAAAGTTTACCATCCAAAGAACTGAACGAAACTGGTCAGCATATGGAGATAGTCAACATATGGAACAATCATTAAATGTTATGAAACTTGTGATTTTTCATCAATTATTATGCTATTGTTAAGCTCTACTGACACATACACGTGCTTCATTTTATTGTGATATAGAAAAACACATAGTGAATACACGGGAAAATTATTCATACCATACTGTATCATACAACATCAATATATTTACTCGTGTATTGTTTCTCAATGTTTCATCATTCTTTCTGAGAAAAAAGAGTCTGTTTAGTGTGTTTCTTATTCTTTTTATGAAGGTAAGCAAAGAAAATACTCTCAATGCTGGCTACAACACTCAGCATACCTGGACATTTTTCCGCTGCAAATCACTTTAACTGCATTATCAAATGATTGACATCTTCTTTTGGAATATCTTCAATTTCTGTGTTCTCCTTACTTTATTCTTCTGTTTCATCAATTTCTTCCAAAATTTTTCCTCTTAACTGTACTTTAGTTAATACTAATTGGAAAATTGATACCAATTCTGCATTTTACCTTTTTTGTCCTTGAAATAGAAAGGTTTCAACTAGACAAGTTATAGAGAGTAAATTAATAGTGTATGTCATAGTCCAGGTGGTCAAAATACAACTTATAGAGGTAATCAATACAGAGAAGTTTTGCTTTCTATTTTGTACGAATGGTGCATGTCCGATTTACGAAAATTAGGTCAACTTAGAAAGGTAGTCAATGTAGGAAGGTGGTCAACTATGGAGATTCCACTATGTACTGTACATATTATATTTAAAATACAATAAATCTTATCCACTAACTGTAATTACATTAATATTTGGCTGCATTTCATTATGAAATTTAATATTATGTACAATAATATCAAAGATATATAGTCTGTTACAATATATAGATATATATATTTATAGTTTGTTTTCGTTGGTCATTAATTAAAATTACTTTTATATAAAAATTGTATCTCATAAGTTTAATATAAGCAAAAGTCGAGCATGTACTCACCTGAGCCGTATCCGCTCGAATATGCCTAATCTGAGAATTGTGAGAAAGCAAAACGGAGTTTCCTGCAGCTGCCAATCACAGTTCTTATCAGCTAAAGGTTATTGTTTCTTCCAGCAACAATAAGATATATTCAATCTCTGAGAATTTGAGCTCTGAGGCGCAAAGTCTATTCTTAGGTTGAAAATCGAATGCGCTACTTTGTGCCAGTTAACAGTTAGAATCATATAATAAAATAATTAAGGTTTAAATAAATTATAATTATTAAAAATAATTATGTTTTCATTCAATAAAAAATGAAATTATATTGAAATGAACATATAAAATATCATTTAAATTAATTAGCATGTTTTTCTAAATAATTATGCATTCTTATACTATATCTTATAAAATATATATTTTAAAAATTTTGTGATTGATTTATTTAATGTAACTGTAAAAAAAAAATAATTCAAAAATTTTCCTATACATTTATATTAATCTAATTGTTGTAACTTAATTGCTAATTTTATTTTAAGAATAAGATAATCTGTGTAGGCTTCTGGTTTGTTCGAGATTTAGTTTGTAATTATATCGAATTAATTTTTATCTTAATTCAGTAAGACAAAAAAAAAATTCGATTTAATGATAAACTAAATTCAACTTTTCAATTACATTATTTCAATAAAAACTATAACTAAGTACAGTTTTAATAATATTAAGTAGATGCCAGTAAACAATCTTACGTTTATTTATAATTTAAAAGCCGTATAAAAATGCGAAAAACAGTAAAAATTAACTTTTTATCAATATTGCAAAAGATGATGCCTGCAAATCTTTTGCATATTGCAAAAGATGATGCCTATGTCGTCTGCAATTTCACTAACGGAAGTATTTGGAATAAGTTTCCTGACCGTTTCTGATTGGTTGAATAACATTTTCTCAAATACGCATGCATCATTTTCCTCCAACTTTCGTGCCTGGAACTATAAAACAATTACATTGTTTTCTAAGATTACAAAAGTTTCATAATTGTGAGACTGCTTCTCAGATAAGAATTTGTGTGTATTGTTTTTTCTACCTTTTATTTTCCTATTTTATATTTATCATAATTAAGGAATACAAATTAAAAACATTAAGTGAAGAACTCATTAATTTATATTTGAAAATTTGAAAACTTTTATTATGAACACATGCTATTCGTTATTGACAGTTTTTGACATTTAAAAATTCTCAAAAGATGACGCAGAGGAACAATTTCATTCCCTGCTACTAATATTTGTATTCTGATTTGTTTAGTGAGCATTATTTATGTAGTAGATTCTATTGGTATAAAACGATCATAAACAATAACACATAATTTTGTCTATTTTTGGTATTTTAGTTTTTATTCAATCGACATTCGATTTTTTTAATTTTGTTTATTTGCATCCCCCTTGCTAAATTTCTGATTGCTTCACTAACAAGTTGGGAATGTAGATAAAAATTAACTGCGGAAGATCTGTTTTCAGTTCCAAATATATGTAACTATTACAAACAAATACTGTATTCTAGATTAACGTTCTTCAATTTTTTTTTCAGAATATTTTAAAACTATGATTAAAATTATAAACAGAACTTCAATTTTCTCAGAACTGGCCTCTGTTATTGGACGAGACTGACTTCTGGTTGAATTAATACCTTAACACTTATTTAGAGTAGGTATTCTTTTCTCACGAAGTTAATACGTGGTATACTGGAATAAATCGCACGAAACAGATTAACGCCATACAATATGCATACTTAGAAGAGACCATTAATGAGAACCGTGATCTCCCTTCACGTAAGAAGCGAACAGTTTCAAGAAAAAATGTCCGAGAGCGATATTATTATTTACTATTTGATTCATAGTTTTAGATTCGAAACTTCTGAATGAGAATCTATTTAAAAATGAATCATTACGCTTTTTTTTATCTAAAGAGCAATCTATACTGTCATGATATTCCTGCTGTGAACAAAAATTGAATGAACTTTAACCTTTTGTTTTAAGTAGTTTAAATTTAGCAATAAAAAGTAAAATGGGGTTGAATCGATAAAAAATAAAAAGACATGAAAATTTTTCTAAAATTTGAAATTTTATTCCTAATTATATACTAGATTACCGTTATAGTTAAAGTAGCTGCATGTCTGATTTTTAGTAAAGTAGAAATCAGTAAAAATAACTATTATACTTTTAAAATTTGCTCCTTAAAACAAGACTTAAAGTAGCTCATATTCTAGAACCTTCTCTGATGATAGAATAAAATTTTCAAAATAAAAACCTCAACAATTTTATAAGCGCAGTATATTCAACCCAAACAACTCATCATCTATTGACTTAAAGAAAAAAAAAAAGGATGCTTGTTCGTATCTCTTTGTAATGTTCATGTTCATTAATCAAAGATTCGGTTTACGATAAAGATTTTTCTCATACTTTTCTCTAATAGATTTATTTGCTTTTGCTTCATAAAGAATGAAGCAAAAGCAAATAAATCTATTAAAGAAAAAATATTCTGAAAAAAAAATTGAAGAACGTTAATCTAGAATACAGTATTTGTTTGTAATAGTTACATATATATTTGAAAGAGTATGTTGGATTCTAAAGTGTTCAATTAGGTAAAGTTTTCAATAATTTGATTTTTAATTGTAATATTTTGCAAAACAGTTTTAATTTTTATATATTGTTTATCTTTATATGGTGATATAGTGAAAATTTATTCTAAAATTTTCATTATAATAAAGTGGTACCTCGGTATACGTCCTTAATCCGTTCCAGAAGTACCACTGTTTATTATTTATTTATTTATATTTACAGCATTTTTTAATTAGATTTTAACATTTTTCAATAATAAAGAAATTTTATTATTTTTAAATACTTAAGAACACTCCTTTTTCTATCACTTGGGTAGGATATGAAAAGCTTTATTACAATTATTATATAGTCACAGAAACGTTTTTGGTCTATTCAACCCTCATCAGCTGTACCTATATTACATACATATACTATGTAAGACTTAATAATATTAAGTCTTATATAATATAATAACAACAGTAGCTATGAACTATTGATGTGATGATAGAGATAAGAAATGGAGAATATGTTTGGTTGATCATTCAACATGATGAAATTTTTACTTATGATTTTCAAAGCTCAAAGAAAAGAAAACTGGACTGGATAAATGACAATGAGAATGGAGATTGGGTATGTAGAATGTGAATGAATAAGTGAAAGGGAATGAACAGGAAGAACTTTTGAATGAAATATGTAAATATAGGCTGGATGTGTTCTGTATGAATGAAATAATGTATTGTATGATTATGTGCATACATAATCATACAATACATTATTATTATACAGTAGTTATTGACATCATATGACTATTAAAGAATTTTTATTCTTTGCCATTATCATCAGAAATGATTAGATAAGCTTTTATATAGTTTTATGGTTTTTTACTGATGAGCAGTGAATAATGCCTTAGGAAAAACTCTGAAATTAAAGTTATTTATGTAATTGGCAGCTAGAATGTGTGCTTTGTCTGTCGTTTTGATTTTTCTGATTTCATAGTAGACAATGGATGGATTGCTACAAACTGAGTTGTACTATGTCATATAGCTATATACATAGTTTTAAATGCTTTTTTATGAATGTTTAGCATTTTTTTAATGCTATTAATGTTCACAGTTTTGATATTTCATAATTGGGAACTTCCTGTACTAAACATTCATAAAAAGATATTTCAAACCACATACATAACTATATAATACTCCTACAACTGGATTTCTAGCATAAATATTATTGCCTGCTATGAAATCAGAAAAATCAAAATGGCAACTGAAAAGTGGAAATAGTGTACTCTCTATATTTAACGTAAAGATATATATCATTATTTATATCAACATTATATAGAATGCATAATCAATTCCATAATTTCATGAAATATTTTAATCTGTTATAAAACTGACACAAAAGAAAAAACTTTTTGGAATTCATATCATTAACATCTCACTTTAAAAATAAAGCTATTAAATAATGCTATAGTTTGAAAATAAATTTTAAATTTTATTATTTATTAATCTAAATAATTTACATAATTAAAAAGTATATATAAAATTATTTTACTGAAAATTAAGACTTAAAATTATAATATTTAAATTATACCATAATTGCAGAAGAAAAAATTAGTTTATTATAAAAAAGCAAACTAAATTTACATATAAAAGTACTGCAGAGTTTATATTAGCTAATAGCATTAAATTATTATTACAGAACATGCAAACATATCATAACATAATTTAAGCCTAAATGCTTGCTTTTATTTAAAATCAAGCAACAGTAATATATTAGGATTTTATGTAATGAAATTATTCTGATTTTATTGAATTCTGAAATAATAATCAAATCCAAATTGATTTAAAGATAGCCAAATTGAATTTTCTTTTCATATTTTATTGATTTCTATATACTATAAATTTTAAAAATATTTCAAAACTAATGCAAAAATATTTTAAATTATTTCATAAACTATATACATAGAAAAAATTTCCAATTACAAAATTGTAACATTATTCCAGATGGTATAAAAAAATATTTTTATAGAAACTCTTTAATCCAAAGCCTTAGAAATCGACAAGTACTGAACTATAGAGAGATATTAGTTACTTCTAAAACCATTGATGCAATATGTTAACTAAAAAAACAAGAATTACATGAAACTTTGCAAACAATCTAGAAACAATAAATGTTTGTTGACAAAACTGACAGACAATTAATGAAAAATTAGGCCATTAATAATTTAAAATTATTAATGGATTAATTTGGTTAAATTTCAATCATTTTTTCTTTGTAAATACAAATAAAAAACAATATTAATAATCATTAAATTAATCTAATCTGATCTGATCTAATTAAGGAAACCTTTTTTATTTTCATATTTTTATTATTATTCTTTAAACTTTGAAGTAGTGTTGAATATAGAACATCGATGTTTTGGTGTCAATATTCAATATTTTTTCTGTTTATGTAGTAGAATTAACATTTGTTAAGTAATATTACGTAATATTTTTATAATTGATAGCATTTGATATCAGTGCTGTGCAGTACATATGAAAGTTTGCTGTGGTCACAATTCATATTTATGATCAGTCATTGATGTTATCTTACAGTAATAAAAATAATAATTATCTAATTTTAGTTTTAACATAAATGCTGCCACTTTGAACTATAGTTTTTTTTCCTTTATTAATTTAATAAATTTGGATCATTTTGCTTAAATAAAATGATCCAAATTTTAATAGAAGTTCAAAGGCAAGATGAAGTATCATGGATGTAATGTTTTTCTATCAACAATTGCTTGCTGAATGAAAGAGGAAAAGGCAAACGACATTAGATGACTTCTTAATGAAAAAACAAAGTGTAAAATGAGGAAGAATCTTCCTCATCACAAACATAAATTATTTATGAATACAAATCAATATTAGCAATAAAAGATGTCTATAATTAATATAATAATAATAATAATAATAATAATGTTACAAAAAAAAATGGTACATATATTTTTTTATTCACTGTCTTGTTTCACCTATCCCATTATTTACATGTTAAGATGATCTCGTTTAATTCAGTTTCAGTTTCATTTAGCACTTGGTTTTTTGGAATGCATCCCATGTTAAAAGGGATCAAATATTAAATTAGTGATTCTCAACCACTGTGCCGCCAAACCTTTGAAGGTATGCCGCGAAAAATTAAGAATGAATTGTATGTCGCAATTGTATGAAGCTTATATATTAAGAGTGAAACATGATTGCCTGGATATCCCTTTTGCAGTCGAACTACTGCACCGATTCCTATAAATAGGGTATCATTAGAAAAATCTATCCCTGGAATTTTTGCGACAGCCAAAATTTTTTGTTGTTATTCAAAATTTAAAAATTAAGGAATAAAAATTAAAATTATAAGTTTCTTTTTTTAAAAAGACAAAATCTGCAAGTGGCGTTATAACTTAATACGGGCCGCCATTTAAAGATTCGAGATTTTTCGCCATTTAAAGATTCTGTGTACGAGTATTTCTGTAATAAATAAGAATAAATACAATAATCTGTTAATAAAAATTCGCTGTTAAATCTAAATTATTATTTAAAATACTTAGGTGTGCTGCCAAATTTTAAAATATTAATTTAGGTATGCCGCCAAATTTTAAAATATTAAAATGTGTTCCTGAACGTGTGCCACCAAATTTAAAAATATTAAAATGTGTTCCTCAACAGAAACAAGGTTGAGAACCACTGTATTAAATTATTCAATTTTCAGCTGAATCTAAATTTATTTCCTATATTAAAAACTATAATTCATTATAATATTGATATAAATGAATACGTGGTATCCTTTTTTTATAAATTTTATATTGAAATTCTATAGCTCTAACTACAAACTTCACATAATTTATTGCAAACAAAATTGCAAAAATGCAATACCTGAATATTCTCACTGCTGAATAAGAAAAACAATCAAAAATGATCAATGGAAAGATTATAAAATTTCACAGGATTAAGAGTTTCTAAAAACACATTGATTATTCATTTTGAATATTTTTATTAATTTCATTTTACAAATTCATGTTCTGTATAAGTATGTTTATTTTCAGCACAATAAAATCTATATTTAAACTATAATTAAAATATTAATGAGAAATTTAGTTTTGTGAATTAAAACACACTAATTTTATTTTATAAAAAGTTAGTTCAATTTGATATCTATTAATGAGAGTTTTAATTGATTAATTTTTTTATTTTCCATTAATAAAGGGACTTAAATAAAATTTCCTATTATATAAATAATTCTAAATTCATTAGCATGCAGATTAAAAGAGTAGCTTTCAGTTAAAAAAAATGCAACTGAGCAAAAAAATAGATTAATAAATTAATATGACATAATATTTATGAGGAACAATATTCTGAAAATCAAATCAAACAGAAAATACAGTTCATTCACCTGAGTACGTTTTTCCAGTGATACGATATCCTTACAATGTTGCGTATGGATATGATTGGCGGTACACTGGAGGAGGATAAAAATAAAAAAATAAAGTAATAGCATAGGATGCAATGATAACTAATAACTTGCTTCAAGATTTCTGATGGAAAAAGCTGTCACAACTAGCTTAAACCTCAGTGTTTTAAAGAAGCATGCAAAAGCAAAAAAAAAAAAAATAAAATTATTTTCATGCTATAAAAGCATTCAAATGAAAATAAATATTATAAATAAAATTTATTATAAAAATTACATTCCATACTTCAACATATATAAAAAGTGATAATTTAAATAATAACAAATAATTTAATTTTTTTTATTAATTAATGTTTAATTTTCCAAAAATATAAAAATTGATTTTAATTCAAATTATAAGAATATTTTATTTAAAAAAATTTCTTCTAATATCAATAATTTTCTAAATTTTAGAACTGAAGATGCATATTTTAGCAACAGAGCCACCAAAGCCCCAACAAAATAACTTTTTTCTAACAAGCATCATTTGTGTGCCAAAACTTAAATTTGGATTTTCTCGTAAAAAAGACAGAAGTGGCAGTGCTCACTTTGGGAAAAACTCAGAGGGAAAATTAATCAAATTCACCTGAAATTATCAAAAATTGGCCTATAAAAGTTTTTCCTTATAAGAGAGTAATTTTTTTTTTCAAATAATTAGTCAAAATTATAATTTAATTATTAAATAATAGATGGAGTCACACTTAGGTTAAACTTATCGAATTATTAAATTACAATTTATTTAAAAAATTTGTTGTAGAAATATAAATTATGCATTTATATAAGTTTCACTCCAGAGATATCAACTATAATAATTATATACAGTATCATCAGTGTTGAGCTTTGTGGCATAAAAAATAATTAAATTCACAGATCATTAATGAGAATATATAGTAGATAATGTATATACTAGATATATTATACTTAGATTACTTACTATATATATTACTTAATTATATTTAACACTATATATATATAGTGTTAAATATAATCTAAACTTTAATTACATTAGAAACAAGTGTTATAAAAATTCTTGCAATTTGTTTAATATATCAAGTTCAATAGTAGTATTAAGAAATTCAACTTACAATATTTATAAAAACAAAATTTATCCAAATAATTAAAGACTTTTAATTAGTTAACTGTTTATTAAATTCACAAATAATATATAGCTTTTCATGCAAAATACTTTTTAGACTTATGGATAAATCAATAACTTGAAAGATTTAATTTGGACAAGAAAAAGAAATAAATATATATACAGTGTATATATATATATATATATATATAGATTGTCCTCAACTTATGATTGGATTATGTTTTGATAACGCTATCATAAATTGAGAATAGCTCATAATGTAAATAATTTTAGTAGTAATAATAGACAATGAAATATTGAATCCTTTAAAGATGGCATAATCATCCAGATTTGATCTAGGATCCATCCTGGAAATGAATTCACCTGGGCTTGGTAAGATGTAAAATCATCCAGAATTGAACATGGATCCTCAAGGTAGTAAGTAATTGCTTTACTATATTTTTAATAATACAAAAAAGTATTTCTAACCAAAATGCTATGAAAATAGTCAAGTTCAGCATATCATAAGATTGGAATATAATAAGTCAAATGATCATAAATTGAGGACTACCTGTATACTGTTAGTATGTGTACACGTACACACACACACACACACACACACGCACACACGCGCACACATGCACGCACACACGCGCACACACGCACGCACACACGCGCACACACGCACGCACACACGCACATAGTGGACTCCCATACAATGCAGGGGATATGTTCTGTGTTACAGGAAATCATATTATATGAGACGCATTATCAGATGATTTTATGTAAATTTAAAGCACGCACGCACACACACGCACGCACGCACACACGCGCACACACGCATGCACACACGCACATAGTGGACTCCCACACAATGCAGGGGATATGTTCCGTGTTACAGGAAATCATATTATATGAGACGCATTATCAGATGATTTTATGTAAATTTAAACTTCTCTCTGAGTTCTTTTATAAACATTTATATCTTTTATAACTATTAACTTCATTCTGTATATATAAACAATAGATAGGTGTATGCATTCTGCATTTCTAAATAAAAAGTCAAAAAGTATGTTAAATGTTAAATTTATCCTATGCATTATATGGACCGTTTATAGTATTGTATGAGTACAAGTTGTAATTTTTCTTTGCATTATATGAATTTGTATTATAGGGAAGCACGTTATATGGGAGTTTACTGTATACACACAAACAGCAGCACTATTTTGTGACAATACAGGATCGTACAGCATACTGATATTTATTTTTAAAACTGGTTAAAGTTAGAGTGCAGGCAGTCTGCTGAATGCACTCAGATAATAAGGAGTACCACACCTGATTTTTTATTTAATTTATGAGCATAATTTTACTTATGATAAGCAAAAGTATGCCCATTTAAAATATAAAAAAAAGAAAAAATCAAAAAAAGAAAGAAAGAAAAAGTTCTTTCAATGAATAACAGTCTCAATAAGAATTTTTAAATTTTTTGTCGTTATGTTCTGATTATACAATCACATAGAATCTCAAAATTTAATAATTATATAACTTGTTGAACAAGGAACAGTTCTCTAAAATTTAAATGTTCTACAATATTTGGATTTGGAATATTTTGAAGACAAATAAATGGAAAAATGCATATTTTTACAAAATTGGTTAATATACACATTATTAATTATTAACTGTAAAATAATATATCAATAACTAAACCTATTTTAAAATCAGATGTAGACTTCATTTTAATTAATTTATGAAACTGGATTATTTCAATTTTTGACTGATTCAGAAGAATTTTAAAATCAAAATTATGAAAATAGTAAAATGAATATTAAAACATCATTAAAAAAGCATAACTATTGGATAGGTTTTATATATAATCACAGTAATAAATGCCTATAAATATTTAGCAACTGATCATTTAGGTAAGACCATATACCAAATTATAATTACAGTAAGTACTTGTTTAACATTACCCTCAGTTAACCTCATTTGGCTATTACAGATGGTAAAAAATTCTAGGTACGTCGATGACATCTTTATTCTTTGGCAGAACAGCCATAAAGCGAGTGGCCTTATAGAGCATTTTTCCAGAAGAGAGGACACTACAGGCTTACACTAAAGCTAACACAAGTTAGCCAAACTGATATGAATTTTTTGGATATTAAAATCTTTGCTTCAGGGGGTGCTTTTAATTCCACTGTCTATGTTAAACCTACTGCCACTCCAGTTATTATACCTAAATGGTCCTTTGACCCCTGGATGTTTAAAAAATCTGATTTTACCTCCTATTTTAATAGATGTTTCACACATTGTAGTAACGAGTCCTTCCTTAAAGCGGAGTTAAACAGAATTTTTACCATCGGCCGTAAGCATGGATATAGCAACAGATTTATGCAGTCTTTATCGCAAACTGAAAGCCGATTACCAAGGACAGATAGCTAATGAGCCTGATCTTGACGCATCGTGCCGACTTCCCATACCTTACAGACTCCACTCTAGTAATGCCATTAAATCTACCCTTAAGTCGACAAATAAGGTCCATACCTTTAGAAGGGCTCCTACCATCTTCAATTTACTTTGAAATGATAAATCTAAAAGATCTAAAGACTATAAATCATGTGTGTACAAAATTCCTCTGCAGAATGTTGAGGATAACCAATTAGAAATGTACATAGGGGCTACAGCCTGAAATTTTAAGGACAGAATTACAGAACACATGGATATTTAAGGATAACCTTAACACTGCCTTAGCTCAAAGAGCTTATGAAGAAGACACGGAAGTCCTCTGGCATGACGCTTGAATTATAAAAAATGTGCATGATCATAAAATGTTACCAGTGGTAGAGAAAATTGAGATCCTAAGGAACAGCGAAACAAATAATAATATCAATATCAAGCAAGCCAACGGATTGAATGCAACCTGGAGATATATGGTTCGAAGAAATGTTTAGTGAATTTTATTGATCCTTTCCCCTCCCAGGATAACTTAATGATCCTGTTTATGAACTGTTTTAGCAAATTTCATTTATATTTATTATTATGTTGTCTTTATTTCTAATGTTAAGTTTAAAACTGTTCCTTTGTTCTATTTTATTTAAATACTTGTAATTCTATACATTCTATTCTGTACAACTGATGATGGTATTGCCGATACTGAAAGCATTTTTGTTCTATATTAAACTTTATTATTTTTCACTGCTTAATGTGTTTTTATTTTGAATGTTGTTATTAGAGATCAAGCAGTTTTAGTAGTTTTGTCTTTATACTGTTTCCTAATATATTCGTAACATTTTGTTCTAGTTTTTATTTTAGCTAAGAGTGTTGAGAACTGCAAAAAATCACATCGTGGGCTGCCAGACAAAGTTAAGCGGTGTCACTATAAATGGAGCTCCTGCGATGATAGGGAAAAATGTGGGAGTGGTGGATAAAATAAAATCAGAATTATCGAAGCGAAATATTGACATTAATAATCTGTTCGCATTTCACTATATCATTGACACCCCTTCTATAGATTAAAGTTAGAAAACTTGGTAATAGGAGGATAAGTCAAACATTTTTGAACTGTATAATATTGATTTTAAACATGCTTATATTCAATAAGAAATCAAAGAATATACTGATATATAAAGAATCAGATAAGAAGTTTAATTGGAAATATTTTTGATATCCTAGATTCTTCTCAACTGTTAATTTTAAAAACTTTATAAAATCAAACAGTTTAATTACTAATAAATTCAAATTATATATTTCCAATATTTAAATGCTGATATGATTTTTGATAATTAATAAAATGTCCTATATTCTTTCAATAGTTAAGATTATATAAAATTAAATTCGTTTTTCAAAACTTTTCTATTTGTCAAAGCAGTTTTCAAAAATTTATATTTCAGATTTATAAAAAAAAATTTGAACTAGAATTTATTAATGCTAAAATTTATATTGTATGAGATTATCAGTATAAATTTTGAGAAATTTGAATATGAATCTTTTTCTGTTTGAAATACAGAATATAAAAATATTCTGTTTGAAATACAGTCTTCTATATTCTTCTATAACAGAAAAATAAAATTTTTAAAATTTGACAATATTCTTTGTTATCAGCAGATAATGCAAAGAAAAATTTTATTAGAAAATAACAACACTATCAATGAGTTTTAACGGAGCATACTTCAACAGTATATCCATATATTTCTCCAGACAAAGAAGAAAGATTTTAGAGGATAAATACTGTTTTTTATTGGATTTAATTCATTATATGCATTTAAGGAATCTTTATTATTTTGATCATTTTTTTTTTGCATAAAGCTTATTCTTGAAAATATTATTTGTTATGAAGTGCTAAAAACAAGAAAAATAAAAAGAATTTTCATTATCATTTTTGTAACAGTAAAGTTAAATAATCATTCCACATCTCAATTATTTAAAGATTTAATAAAGCATTACTTTGTTTCATCTTTCATTATTACAATTTAACAGTATGTTTGCTTTTTGTCTTTATTAAAGTCAATCCTATCTTCAAGAACAGTTAAAGTACATTTCATTGAAATACCAGTTATCTTCTTGAAAGTATACTGTATCAAATCAAAATTCATTAATAGGATCTGTTCCCTTTCTACTATATTTGTATATATCATTTATATAACCTATTCAAATTTTTTATATTTGTTTCTAATTATGAAAATTTTTTTTCTTTTAAATATACAATATTCTATATTTATATACTGAGCTTATAATAATTCAATTTATATAATTCTCAAAAACTGTGTAATTTGCATATTATTTTATTATATAAACAAAACTGCAAAATTTGTTTGTTTGTAAAAGATGAAACAAAGTAAATATTTTCATTGAATAATTTTTGTTTACAATCTTTTCAGTTAAATACAAACAATTTTGCATCTTGGATATTATCTGAATAATTTTCTTTCTGTTCAAGTTTTAAATTCTTTTTTATACGGTAAATTTAGAAATACAGTATACAAAGCCTTTGAATAAATGACTACAGTAACTGCTAATAGAAATTAATTCCTTAAAAATTTTCAAAAACAATTTTTTTTAGTTCTATTACAGAAATATCGATAAAAACTTATTAAAAACATTTAAGTAATGTATTTTATTAATTAATATATCATTTAAAGTAATATGATTCTTTGATGAATTGCATTTATTTCTACATTTCATATTCTTTTAGAAATATAAAAATTTAGCAAAAGTTCATGCAAAATAATTTTTTAAACTAGCGATTTCATACAAAATTTTATTATAAAATATTAAATTTTATATAAACATATGATTTCATATAGATAACAATAATAACCAAAATAACGTTTAATTAGATAATTTCGTACATAAAAATGCACAAATATTAATTTTGATTCAAATATTTGGTAAATATTTTGTGGCATGTATTATTTATTTCGCAAATTTTAAATTCTTAAAGTGTGTATAAAGTTTTTTAATATTGTTGTTAAGCTAGACATAAAAATAATTCTGGATAATTTATAATAAAATTTATTCAATTTGTTTTCTGATTCCTTTATTTCAAGTTTTTATTACTAATATTAAATAACTTTCCTTTCATTATTTAAAAATAAAAACATCTCTGCTGGACTCACCAAAAATATTTGTAACTTGAGATCCTATTTAAGCCTATTGAAGTCATCCATAAAATAAGAATTATCTTAAAATTGAAACATATTCTTCCTGTATCTTATTTTATTCTAATTTAAAATAAATCAAAGATTATTTTCGATAATTTAAAACCTAATAATATATATACTGATAATCCAAGTACAGCACCGTCTCCGATGACGCAAAACATAACTGCAGACGATAATAATAAACACACAGATTTAAATTTTCTATTAGCTCATAAACTACTTAGTTATAATTTAATTTTATAAATTAATTATTTTTATTGAAAATAACATATTAATAACTGCTTAAATAAAAATTTTTAATTATGTACTTAATATTCGATTCATGGCAATATTGCGATGATACCATTGATGATAGCCAATGTATCCAATGATAATGATATCATTAGAAATAGAAGTTCCTTTTTGTAATCTTTTTGCTGACTTGGCATATTATTCTCAATCATATGAATTAACGAATTTTTTACAAAAGAATAATTCAAGTTATTAAATGCATTTTTAATATTATAGATAACAGCAATAATGTCATGATACAGAATAACAGGTATATTCTCTCATATATAAAATTAAGCAATTAAGCCGTGAACCATGATCCATTCTACAACAAACATGACCTCTTTCTTTGTTGTTTTATGCTGCTTTCCAACTGTTGGTTACTAAGAGCGGATCATTCCAATACCCATTAAGAAGCTTACATCTATGATGGAATCGACCATCAATTGAATAGTGGAATTCAATTATCTGGATCCGTATTCTTCTTGAAAAATCTGGAGATATAATTATATTCACAATTTCAAACTTTGGATATCGAATTTTAACGCAATAACTTCCAAACTATGTACAGGTAACCCTCGTATAACACGGTAGATAAGTTCCTAATAAACGCCGTGTTGTGTGAAACCGTGTTAAATCGTATTATATGAGATCTGGAGCCAATACAAAAAGGAAGTTACGTTCCAAAATCAATTAAAAACAGATACTGTAACTTTTTTTAATTCCACATAAGAAATTTAATTTTTATTCAACGAAACATAAAGAAAGAATAATATATACGTTAAGACCCTAAAAAACAATATACACAAAAAAAAGGAAGAAAAAAGTATACAGCCTATATAACATTGATTTCATAATTATATCTTCTTTACCACAGTTCAGTTAAAACGAGAATGTTTTTTCGTTTAACAATATCAACTTCACTTTCTGAACTTTTTTCTGCATTTAAAGTTTGTGTATCTTCTATCCAAATGAATCAAATGATCGAATCAAATGAATCGATTCATTGAAAAGAATCATTTCGCCCATCACTAAATCTGGGTAAATCCAGATCAATGCAATCGATAAGGACATACAACACGCATGCGTCATTTTCTTCCAACTTTCGTGCCGGGAACTATAACATTCTTATAAATAATTAAATTATATTTGTAAACAAATTTTATTTTTATTTATAATCTTCATATAATTATAAATTTATTATAATTATAAAATTTATTTATATATATTGACAATAGATGGCAGTCAAAATGTATTGTGACCAAGAAAGTGTGATTAATGATGATTGACAGACAACGGGACAAGATGTTGTTTGTGACGTATACAAACTACTCACTGTGACTGGACTAAAATCACGCTTATTTCAATAAACCCATACTTTAAGAAATTCTGGACATTTACAATGAACACACAGGAGTGCATAACAACTTCGGGTAAGTCTGAATTTCGTTATAGTTAACTCTCGATGTAGTTTAATTTTTAAAATCGAATTTTGTTACTTTTCTATTATTACATACATATCTTAACTTTATTTATGGTTTCTAATGCACTTCCAACAGCTAGCTACAGTTTGAGCCGCCCGGGGCGTCAATTGCCACCATTGTTGATTGCCTCCTTTCTTTGGGAGATATATAATACACTTTGAAGTATATTATATATCTCCCAAAGAAAGGACATTTAAACACAATTTGAAAGTTAAGTTTAAAAAAATAATTTTATTTCTTTTATTTATAAATTAAAAATACAAAGTCAAAAATGATATAATCACTCCATCACTATGAGGTCCATGGCTATAACAACATCTAACAACAATAAGATATTCCTCCCATAACACGGTAGATAGGTTCCTGAAAAATAGTTTGTTGTGTGTTATAAGAGACCTAGAGCAATACAAAAAGGAGAGATACGTTCCAAACCCAATGAAAAATAAAACACTATTTTTAATTCTTAATAAAAAATACGGAACTTAATTTTTATTAAGAATATTAATAACACGAAACATAAAGAAAGAAAAATATATGAGACATTAAAAACATAATATACATCAAACAAAAGGAAAGAAAAAAGTATACGGTTGTATATAACATTCATTTAATAGTTATATCTTCTTTACAGCTGTTCATTAAAAATGAGCATTTTTTATTTTTATAAATATCAACTTCACTTTCTGAACTTTTTTCCACATTTAAAGTTTGTGTATCTTCTGCTCTATTTACAAAATCTGTAATGTAACCCGCTACAAAACACTCATTCCTTAGCCTAAACTCCAAAAAAAAAGATAATTTATGAATAAATGTTTCCTTCTCTTTCACGGTTCCTCTATTGAAGAATAAAGAACCCCTCCACGGGTTGGGTGCTTTTTGTCCAAGAACTGCACGTTTGGAACACAAAATACTCAAAATGGCGACAATTAACGCAATCACAAAATTAATTCATTTTCAAATCAAGAGACATTAAAAACATAATATACATCAAACAAAAGGAAAGAAAAAAGTATACGGTTGTATATAACATTCATTTAATAGTTATATCTTCTTTACCGCTGTTCATTAAAAGTGAGCATTTTTTATTTTTATAAATATCAACTTCACTTTCTGAACTTTTTTCCACATTTAAAGTTTGTGTATTCTGCTCTCTTTACAAAATTTGTAATTAACCTGCTACAATCCGCTAGACGCTCTCTTTACAAAATCTGTAATCTGTGAATTAATTATGAAAATTATATTAGATTATTATAGTTAAAACTTTAATTGTCAGAATTGTTTGTTTAATTGGACATTATAATCAACCGGAAGCACCAATAAATTCTGATTGGTTTACCTGCCCTTTTTTTGGGTATGTATATACCCAAAAAAATTTATGAATAAAAAAATTTTCTTATCAAGGTACAAAAACTAGAATTTCTTATAATACTGTAATTTTTTTCTATTTCACATTCCTCTATTGAAGAATAAACACTTATTTTTCATCCAAGAACTGAACGATTAGAACAGCGATTCTCAATTTATGGCACGCGTATCACTGGTTGTACAAAATGGAGTTATAGGTGTTAGCATATTAGAGTCCAATATATAATATTCAGTGAGCTTATTATATAGTTTTCTCTGAAAAAGTTGAGTATCAAATTAAAAATTTGATGGGGCTACAAACTTAAAAATACGTTTTTTCATTTTAATTTTTTCCAATTAAAAATTAGAAATTTTTGACGTTCAAATTTATAATTATTTTTGTGAATAATATGAAATACAAATATCGCAGAAAAACTTAATAATTGATTTTGATGATAAATTAAACCCGAGAAAAACAATACGAGATATGTAATAAACATCAAAGCATAAAAATCTCAAAATAAAATATTTTTTGTTCAATTAGAAAATTCTAAAGCTTGAAAATTGAGCTTTGGAATCAAGCTCAAAAAAAAAAAAAAAATACAAAAAAAAAGCTTTTTGTGTCACCAAACCAGCGAAATTGCATTTATGACTAATTTTAGCAAAGTATTTACCAACAATTGCATTTTGTGTGTATTTTTTATATATATGTGTATATTTTACTCTCCCTTTCCAATCAGGCAGATTACTAAGGGAGTGGGGCCAGTTCCAACCACGATCTGCACCCAATCCGTGGAGGGGGTTCCGATGGAGAAGGATGGGGTTCTTCACTGCCATTCTTTACCAATTCAAGAAAATATAGGTATTAGGCCGGGCCTAATACCTATATTCACCCCCTCCGACCCGCCATTTTGCAACTCATTTCAAAAATTGGAATTTTTAATTTGTAAGATCACTGCTTTTAGTGCTTTTCCTTCAACAGAGTAAAATAGCTCATTCCTTTTGAGTCTGCTGAAGAAATTCTAAAATAAGATATTATATCAGTTCTTTAACTCATTAATCTTGTAGATATTAAATTAACAATTCATCTGTCAGAAATTTAAATATTCATCTCCACTAGCACATAAAAAGCACTATCGGCAGTTGAATTACATTAGAAATTCGTATCAAAACATGGACCCGATCACTAATTGATTAAAAGTATTATTAGAATTTTAATCAAACTGATAAATTTTGACGCTGAATGATGAATTAAAAATGTTTTCCTTAGTTCTTACTTTACTGGAAAGGAAAATTTAGTTTTTGAAGAGAAATTAATCGGAACTACATCTACGTACTTAACTTATTATTAAGTTGTTTTTGCTTTGGTAAACGTTCGATGATCGAAAATCACAATAGTTTTCTTCAATAGGAAGGAAATTAAATAAATAAAAAGCGTTTTGAAGTTCTGATAATATTCGGACAATTTACGGGTTGAATATACGTGTGTGAATAGAAGGTTAACACGTGCAACTTTAAATGCCTCATTCGACAAACAAAAAACTCATTATTGCCAGTCTCACAGATAAATAATTATTGTAGATGCTTTCTAGAATCATAACAAAGTATAATTAAATAATAACAATTGCATTTTTCTAATTATAAACCAACAAGCAACAAGAATTTCTAATTATTAACCAACAATGCATTTCTTTTCAATAGCAATTATTTCCGAATAATTGTGAAAGAATCTACATAATTTTATTTTAATTCTTTCTACCTGTATCGTTTATGAATTTATATTGTATTATATGATTGTCTATACTATGAATTTCTAATTATTAACCAACAATGCATTTCTTTTCAATGGCAATTATTTCCGAATAATTGTGAAAGAATCTACATAATTTTATTGTAATTCTTTCTACCTGTATCGTTTATGAATTTATATTGTATTATATGATTGTCTATACTGTGTTTGACAAAATATTTAGAACATTGGAGTTTGTGTTGTTTTAATCATACAACTTAATGTTGTTATATCTCTATTAACCATAAATTTGATTTCTCCTTACAGAAATAACCGAAGGTAAAATGGAAATCCGTGTAAACGAGTGTGATTCAATAGAAGGAGTTATATTGACCCATACAAGACTGATAGTTGAAAAAATATTAAATTATTTAGATAACACAGAATTGTTCAACTGCAAACTTGTCTGTAGCTTTTGGAATGATATTGCAGGAAACATTTTAAGCAAAAGAATAATTATCATAAATAGGGTAATTTTTTATTATTTTAATATTTTTTCTTGATTCTTTAATGGCATCCTTGTTTATCCAAGAAAAGATCCATTTTCAAATTGTAACAATTTCGTGATAAAATATCCCCATATTTTTTCTAATATTTAAAATATTAAAAATATCGTTTATAGATAAAATAATTATTCAAATAGAATGGTTATGGTAATTTGGCTTAATTTTACAGTACATACCATACAAGGTCACAAGAAAGGCATTCTTAAAAGGAGATTTCCTGCAGCAAGTGGATTTTCTTAAACACCAGGAATTCCAATATTTAGTGGAATTTAACCTGACCTACATAGTCCCTTTTTGTTACGGTAAAGCTAAACGATATTTTCGCTAACAATTATTTTATCAATTAGTTTTATTGTTATTTTAAGTAGTAATAGTTAATAATTCATAAAATATAAATGAATTTTGCTAATATTTATATTAAATTATACTAATTCGTTATTTCTGTTTCAGGGGAATTAGCATATCCTGGAAAATGTTTCGAAATAAAGCATGAATTCGGGACGCAGATTGCAATATTTCCTTCACTTCAGGGACTAAAAGTGCAGCAATTTGCATTTCATAGAGAACTTAAACATCTCGGCAGGGATGAAAGAACCATAAAGTTAAAACAACTAATAAATGTTCCAAAGAACGAACTAAAATTCATTTTATTGTTCACATCTCATGTGTTTTGTAATTTTTCGGATTTGGATGTACCTACAGTGATAGTATCGCCGCCAGATATTTTTTTTTATTCTGGTTTAACTAAAGTCTGTGGCTTAGCTTTCTCAGGCGAGCGAATAAATGTCGTTATGTTTAATATATCAATATTAGATGATTTTCCATATAAAAGAGTTGAATTTAGAATTATGGAAGAGATTCGTAAAATAAAGGATTATAAATTACTACCTTTCAAATGCGTTGCGTTAATGTTCATCAATCGTTTTTGTCCACAGGATATACAAAATCTTATCCGGTGTTTGTTTAAAGAAACATTTCCGAATTTGCCTGTTTTATTATTTAACGAACTGTTTCACGTAACAAACGAATTTTTCAACAATTTTTCAATAAATGATGATGAAAATTTAGAAAATATTTTTCGTCTCATGTATAGTAAAGATATTATGATAAGAATTGTTTTAATTCTTTTAAATTAAAATATTATTAATTGTAAAAATATGCTAAATTTTATATGTATGTGTATATTTACATTTTATGTTTTGAATGTTTTTTAATATGTAAGAAGTCACACAGTAATGATTAAAAATAATAAATGATTTCTTTCAACATACCGATGAGAATAAATTTATCTTGTTAGTTGGAAATTGAAAAAAAATTTTTTTTTTTTTTCAATATTTTATACTCTAGACCAGGAGTGGCCATCCTATGGTGCTTGAGCCAAAAGTGGCTCATTGCATGATTAAAAGTGGCACACAGAACCTCAAAGAAAAATTTTTTAAAAATTTCTTATACATTTTATCTATATAAAAAATCTGAATTGCCTGTGCCCTGCACTTATAACGCAAGAAGAGCTGAATGTAACCTGCGAGAACTTATTGATCATCCTATTGATCATATTCGGTTGATCATTCCTATTGATCATATTCGGTAACCTGCGAGAACTTATTGATCATCCTATTGATCATATTGAACTTATTGATCATATTTGGTAACCTGCGAGAACTTATTGATCATATTCGGTAACCTGCGAGAACTTATTGATCATCCTCCTCAAACTACTTTGACAGCATTCTTCCATCTGTGTCAAATTGACCAATTTGCCAGGACTTTATTTTATCATGAGGTTCCAGATTATTATACATGAATTAATAATCAATGGCAACGTAACGGGGTCTGAATGTAGATGATTGGCCCGGTATAAAACAAGACTCGGCGCTAGGACGGCTTTATACTATCCACCCTAATTATTCTGAATGTTTTCATCTAAGACTGCTCTTACATAATGTCAGGGGTCCAACATCTTTTCTTGACTTAAAGACAGTGAACGTTGAAGTAATGCCCACTTATCGTGCAGCGTGCCAAGCGCGAAACTTACTTGAGAATGATATTCACTGGCAAGACACATTAAGGGATGCAGTTATTTCAAAAAGTGCATCTAAAATGAGAGAGTTATTTGGTGTAATGTTAATGTTTTGTGATATTTCTAATCCTTTGGATTTATGGAATGTTTTTAGGACTAATCTATGTGAGGACATTCTATATCGGCTGCGCCAACAGAGTACTAACAGTGAATTGCAGTACACGGACGTCATTTTCAATGAAGGTTTGATTCTTATAGAGCAGTGGTTCTCAACCTTTTCGAGCCTAGCGCCCACTCGGGTGAATGCGATTGTTCTGAGCGCCCCCGTCATCTTAACCCAATCCACCACGGCACAAGGGGAAATATAAATTAATTTTAATAATAATTTTCGATAAGTTATTAATATAGCTTTATAATTGATTTAAAAAATATTCTACATAAACAAATTTACAAAATTAAACTTTTCGTTATCCTTTATCTTATTTTCTTTATTACAATAAAGAATAATATACAATAATAATTGTTTCAGCAATCATTGTAGTGCCTGCAAGTATTTTGAGCACCAATGCTCTTTTTTTCAATTATCGAAGGTCCAAATTCAATTCAGTTTGATGTAACTTCAAATTCCAAGTTGAATATTATTCGTCTGATAATATTCGACAGAGAATTTCAATTGATTCATTTCAGAAAAGCTGAAGTGCCAAATGGAATTAATGAACGAACTGAAATATTCTGAAAGTAGCAAAAAACGTTCGAAAAGAAAAGTATCTTTTTTTTATTTTTTCCTCCTCCTCCTCCTCCTGTTCCACATAAACTTCGTCCTTTGAATTTTTTTTTTTTTTTCTGAGTTTCAAAAATATTTCATCACGGTCGAAATAAAAACAATAATAATTACTATTAAGAATAAAAAGCATATTTGACGTGTGTTTTAACAAAATTTTATTAGAATGCTACATTTTTAGAAATATTATTTCTAAATTGATTTATCTGCTTCATCTAAAAATATGGTATATATCATAGATGAAGCAGGCAACAGATAGCCAACATGGTGATCTCATAAACATTTTTTTCTTCCGAAAGTAAGTAAAAAATGTTTTTTTAAACTTATATATCATCGGTGACCAAACTTCATGTCACTACGAGCCACATAAGAGAATCTCAAATACTTGAAGTCGCAATCAGCTTCTTTTTGAATCAATGAGAACCGCATCAGTTTTTTTTCGAATAATCTAAACAATGGTTTCAAAAATTGTTTATTACCATATTTTTAGATGAAGCAGAAATAAAAATTTTACCATATAAGATATATATACATATATACATACCATAAACACATTTTATATTTAAGAATAAACAGTAAAGTACTTTGAATGGAGTCGCAATCAGCTTCTTTTTGAATCAATGAGAACCGCATCAGTTTTTTTTCGAATAATCTAAACAATGGTTTCAAAAATTGTTTATTACCATATTTTTAGATGAAGCAGAAATAAAAATTTTACCATATAAGATATATATACATATATACATACCATAAACACATTTTATATTTAAGAATAAACAGTAAAGTACTTTGAATGAAGAAAGATAATTGCAATTTAAAAACGATTAATTAAATTTTTCATCAACAAGTAACCACTTCTATATTGCATCTAATCTTTTCAATAATGACTCATATACAGGGTCGACGGAAGTATCTGTGCATGTTGTGCACAACATAAGAGCGTCAAAAATAACTGGAAAAAATCCACGAATAATTAACTTTGAAAAATTCATTTTTTTAGTAATGATTGATTCAGCCTTAATGTCGATAAGCGAATGATTTCAACTTTTAGAGATGTACAATGATACGTTTAAAGTAATATCGCAAATAAGCATGTTGTCGGATTGGAATGAAAATAAAATCCTACAACAATGCAAGATTTGAATGGATAATATAGATCTCGTTTCGATGAATTAAGATCTTTACAATGTTTTTTGGACAAAAATATGACAGCGAAAGAGATACTGAATTTTATTTATAATAATAATTTAATTGATTTATTTCTAAATGCAGCTATCTCATTAAGAATTTATTTGTCACTGGCGGTTACAGTTGCTTCCACAGAAAAAAGTTTTCCTAAATTAAAAATCATAAAAAATTATTTACGATCATCAATGAGCCAAGAACGGTTGTCGAATTTATCATTAATTGCAATAGAAAACGAAGAATTTGATAAATTAGACATGACTATTATCATTGAAAGGTTTGCCAGTGCAAAAGCTAGAAAAGTATCATTATAAATAACATTTTCGAAATTATTAAATTTTTTCTTGCAATATTTTATCTTTTTAATAAATAAGTGCTGTGAATGCTTTCATTTATTCACCCTTTTCGTTTAGTTTTCAGGATATATCATTACTTTTGATTCAATGTTCTGCTGCCTTGGAAGGTATATGAATATTTAATACAAGAATCGGATTGTAAAATAATGATGTAGTATCGAAAACTAAATAATTTATTATAGGAGCGCCAAATCAGTTTCTGCACAAAGGCGCCTCATATATCAGCACCGGCGCTGCTCATATACAGGGTGAAGAAAAACTTCGTCGTAAAATTTTGTGTACTAATAGGCTTCAAAACAAATCGAAAATGTCTAATAAACATATAGTAGTCTAAATGGCATCGCTTTTGAGTTATAAACCCTTTAAAGCTAGCCAATCACCATCGAGTACACAAAACATCACGATGCGTTGCGTTGCCAAGACGCGTCGCATTGAGTCGCTCTCCTATTTACTACCGAGTAATAAGAAGGCGAGCGACGCATCTTGGCAACGCGACACGTCGTGATGTTTTGTGTACTCGTTGGTGATTGGCTAGCTTTAAAGGGTTATAACTCGAAAACGGTGCCATTTAGACCATATGTTCATTAGACATTTTCGACTTGTTTCGAGGTTCCCTATCAGTACACAAAATTTTACGACGAAGTTTTTCTTCGCCCTGTATATATACATACATTTAAGCTTTTTATTAAAAAGATATATGTAGATATATACATATATTTCTGAACTAATACAAAATTAATATGCAATAATTGTTACATTCCAATTATTATTTTTCTATATATAATAATATCTCATCATAGTATGTAAGTGAATAGGCAACTAATGTAAACCATTGTAATTACATTAAATTTGTATTAATCTCATTAACTCTTTGATGCCAAAAATAGAAATTCATAATAAAGGATCGTTTCGTATTACAAATATTGATTTTAATTCTGTGATTCGAATTATATTTAAGGTAATTAGGCTATCTTATAATTCTACCAAGATATGCAGGTGACGAAATACTTCGTCGTAAAATTTTGTGTGTTGATAGGGAACCCCAAAACAAGTCGAAAATGTCTAATGAACATATGGTCTAAATGGCACCATTTTTGATTTATAACCTTTTAAAGCTAGCCAATCATCATCAAGTACACAAAGAATCACGACGCGTCGCGTTGCCAAGACGCGTCGCATTGTGTCGCTCGCCTTCTTACCACCCGGTAGTAAGTAGGAGAGCGACGCAATGCGACGATATAGTACTATAATTTAATATTTTTATAATATTGTAGCAAATAATTTGTTATTTTTAATAAATTCAGAAAACTAACATTCTTTTTAATTTACAGAAATAAATTAAATAAATTATTCAGTTGACTCAATTTATTATCGCAAAATTAAAAACATATTTTAATTATTGAATCATTCATTATATAGAATTAATGAGTAAACTTACTTAAAATATTAATGAAATTGCATATTTATGTAGTACCTCTTTCTTAGAAGAATGGCTAAGTTCGGATAGGAAAGCAATGATGGGAGAAAGTGTAATGATTGATTATCAATCCAGCGGATTTCCTTTGCCTCCGATTTAAACGGAAGAAATAACAAGGTAAATATTTGTATAATAAATTTAACTCGTAAGATATGGCTGACCTAAATCAAAATCTAAACATACTATATTATACTAATACATCAGGTATTTAGATAAACTTTTATCACATTTTTCATTTTAGTTTCCATACCAATATATTAAAACATATTAAAATAGAGAAATATTAATACTTAAGAGGATGAAAACCATGGAAAATGGCATTAATATATAGAATGTCTCAAATAAATGTGTTTCCAACTTTTATCTAACTTAAAATTCTTTATACGTTGTTCTTGTATTGATGATTTATATCATAAGAATGACTATTAGTTGGCTGCTGACGATGATCAATATATTTGTCCAGTAACTAATGATGTAAATATGTTTTCTTTGTACATTGCTTTATCTTATTTATATTTTGATTAATTTCTTTATGCTATTAATGGTTGATATTCTACAAAAATTGCATAAATCTCTTGAATCTTAATTATCAAAATTTTTAACATTATTTTTAATTAATAATTATTTACACACTTATAAAATATAACTATACAATAAATTCTAATTTTTAATAAATTTATGAAGATTTGCTAACGTCATGCTATTTTTATTTTAGAAAAATCTTGAAAAATATTATTAACAATAAAATTAATTTAGTTTTGATTGATGATACACTAAAAATAGCAATAGAAAATTCTTTCTTTTAAATAAAATGATTGTGCCTCATAATTTCAGAAATATTATGAAAAACTGACGAAACTAAAATAAAAAATAAATTACAGATTAATTAACAAAATATTTTTCATTAATATAAACACTAATATGCAAATAACAAATATGTTTTCAGATTAATATCTATTTTGAGATTAAATAAAATATTGAAAATATATATTGTATTATATTTTAATAGATTATTATTCTGGAAAGATAAATTATTTGTTATCAAAATAATCTACAAAGACCAAATACTTTTAAAACATAATACTGTAATATTTTTTAAACATATATAAAGATGTTGATATTATTGAAAAAATTGTACTATAATTCTATTTTTTACAGGAAAAATTTAGCAGCATATAACAATATTTAGCAAAAATTCTTTATAGAAAAATGTTTTAGGCCACATTTTATTTATTTTACTTATATATTTTTAATTAAATAATATAACATAAACTATATAAAATTTTAATTTAATTAAATAATATAACATCTAAGAAATATTGTATTTTTTTTTTTAAATAATGAAATAAATTAGTTTTATGTTTAAATATGACATACTGAATATAAAATAAATCATTTGTTTGTAAAGTAGTTATATTAATAAGCTACCTGTTGTCTGTCATCCCTAGACGTCTGTCAAAAGAGAAATGCGTTATGATAAACTATTTGCTATATTTACAATATAAATGCTCTAATTAAAGAATAAACACAAGGAAAACAATAAATTGTTTTATTATTTGCCTTACGGATTCCATATTTAAAAATAATTTTGTGTATGAAACTGTTTTCAATAAATCAATAAATAAAATTATCTGGTGACGAAAAGAATCATCTAAAAGTAATATGTTTTAATTTTCATTTGTTTCCGAAGTAAACTGAAATTAAATATTATAATAGTATAGCTAGAATGATTTAATTGAAATAAAGTGTATAAAAAGAGAACCTCTAACAATCTAATAGATAAAACATAGATAAAATTTTAATCCCTGTTATCATATATCAATACATTATGTAGTTTGTTCAATGTATAAATTTATGTATTTTTATTTTTTGTTAAAATATTCACATTTTAATTTTAATACGATTTAATAATAAATAAATAAATTCTCCGTATTAGAATGAAGTAAAAATAAAATCCGATATTGAATACTGTATTTAAAATTATTTTACTCTGAAAAATATTAAATAAAATTCAAAATTTCTAGATAATATGTTTTAAATAATTAAAATTTGTTGAGTAATTTTGAAATTAAATTAAAACTAAATTTAATAAATCCTAAAATATACTATAAAGTGAACTTCATATATTATCTTATTATTCCTAAACTTTTAAAATACAGCACTGAAAATTCTGTTATACAGTAGAAAGATGATTATGGTCATCCATTAAATTAATGATTTAATAATCTTTAAATTATTAACATAAATTTAATTTCATTCGTTTTTAACATGTTTTGCATACTTTTATTAGAGTAAATATTTATTTTAATAAAGTAATATTTACTCTAATAAATATTTATTTAGCAGATAAGTTATTTTTAGATATCTAATATTGATAAGTAGTACATTAAAGTATAATATAATCCAAATAAAATTACATTTTAAAATTTAATATATCAATATATGTAATAAATAACTAATTAATCTGGAAGGAAATGGGGCTTAAAGATTATTATTAGCTCTTGTCTGTCTGTTGCATGTCCCCACTAAAAATTTTTGAACGAATTAATAAATTTTCATGAAATTCAGTACTGATGACTGTCATTAAAGAATGCCTCGACTCCTCATTCTTTAATCTACAGGATCGTTTAATCTTACAGGATAGAATTTCATTTTTATCAAAATTTAATTTATATTATTGCCAATAGATGGCGCTAAGTGTTAATAGTATGTATTCATATCTATTCATGCACAAATAAATCCTACAGCAAAATTTTGATATAATTTAGAAATCTTTAAACCTTCTAAAACTAAAAAATTCCAAATAACCTTGCTACCTTTAGTGATTTTCTGGCAAGCATTGAATTACACCCAGCCCTCGATTTACACGGTAGTTATGTTCCTGGAAAAATTGTGCAAACCAAAATATTAAAGGAAAAAAGGGGATTGGTTCATTAAATTTAGAGACAATTTAATGCTTATACTTTTTCATTTTATTTTTGAAAATTTAAAATAAACAATAATTAATACCGAATACGGCACAAAAAAAAAAAACAAATTAACAATATTCCGTACACATAAAAACAATAAAATAACTCAAACATAAATAGGCGAGCTGCAAGCGTGAGTTGAGTTTAGTTGAACTGAGACTTGGATAGTAAAAGTTAATAGTGAGCAATAAATTGTGAAAGCGAAAGTACAAATAAAAACAATAAAAGCATTCAAGCATAAATAGGCGAGCTGCAAGCGTGAGTTGAGTTTAGTTGAACTGCGAAATTTGGACAGTACATAGTGAGCGATAAATTGTGAAAGCGAAAGTGGACTAAGAAGAGCTTTAAGTTATTCTGAATTAAAGACATAGATTAATTAGTGTTGTATGAGATAATTATCGGATTTTGTATTGAATTTAAAACTTTAATTAATATCGAATTTGATACAAAATACAAATTAATATTCCGTACAAATAAAAACAATAAAACAGTTCAGATATAAATAGGCGAGCTGCAAGCGTGAGTTGAGTTTAGTTGAACTGCTCGTCACTAGAATGCGCTGCGTATCACGTAGGGCTAAAGCTCTGGATATACAGAGCTTTACGGGGTCATTAATTTTTAGAGACAATTTAAAGCTTATACTTTTTCAATTTATTTTTGAAAATGTAAACGTAAACATTAATTAATACCGAATACGGCACGAAAAATAAATTAACAATATTCCGTACAAATAAAAACAATAAAATAATTCAAACATAAATATTAAAAGTTAACAGTGAGCGATATATTGTGAAAGCAAAAGTGGACTAAGAACTGAGTTTTCTGAAATAGACACACAAATTAGTGTTGTATGAGATAATTATCGGATTTTGTATTGGATTTACTTATAGTGAAACAAAATTATTTTGTGTGTGAATAAATTGGATTATATGATTGGATTGTATTCACTCTTTATTAATCTCTACGAACTCGTAAACCCACAAAACGTGACAATATGTTTCATCTCTTAGTAATTCTCTTTTTCTTTTTTGCCTCTGTGCCATTTTGAAATCTCTGCAGCAAATGCATAAATAGATCACTTGACAGAAAAGTGAAAATGACTCCTATAGATAAGCTAATAAATTGGTCTATACGAAATATAGCTGTATTCACTCTTTATTAATCTCTACTAACTCGTAAACTCAGAAAACATGACAATATGATACTCTTTTAATTTATAAATGGCATAATCACAAAACCTGACAATATGTTATTCTTTTAATTTATAAAGGGCATAATGCAAAACAATCAAAATAAAACCCCAAAAAAATTTTTTTTGTTCATTTAAAAACCGTATAAAAGTGAAACCGTGTAAATTGAGTGCTGTGCAAATCGAGGGCTAGGTGTATGAATATTACCTGGCGGAAATACAATATGCTTCCATTCTTGTGATATTTCGGCCATCTGATTGATTGGCTGTCTTTATTTAAAAATTATTGATTACGGTCATTGTAAATACAGATTTTTATTATAAATAATTACCGTCGTAAGTATGGATCTTCATAAGTTGCACCATTGTAAATGGAGACCCCTTGTATTAAAATTTTTAAATATTCTTTCAGAAAAAATATCTGCTATTGCAAATAAAACTGAACCATCTCAGAATGTGCCTCAGGAAAATGAGCAACTACAAAACTTAGCTATGGAAATGGCAAATGGTAATATTTAAGTTATTTGATTTTATAATTTAAAATAGACTTTAAGTGAAAAAGTGAAAGAAATTATAATGTAAAATTACAAAAACTATATTCTTTTTTCTCATTAAGTACAGAAAAAAATTTTAACTTTTAAATTAGCTTCTCAGAAGCCAAACTGATCAATTCTGTTTTTTGTAAATTTCTCAATTTTAAGACCACATGATAAGTGCAACCATGTACTTGAGTAATTTACAAAAAATGAGTTAATTAATTTGGCTTCCAAGAAATTCAAATGTGTTTTACAATATAGATTTTCAGTTTATGATGGAAATTGATTCAAAATTTTTAATCAGAATTCAATCTCTCATAATTCAGAACATGATTTCTCATAAGCATAATGTTATAAATGAAAATTTGATTCCCAGAATATTCAAAAACTCAGAACATTCAACAAATTTTAAAAAGAAGTACAGTAATGTTAAAACAAGTACAATAAAGAATAAATGCTATTTATTCTTTACTGACATGTTCACTCTACTTATTACTCTTTGTGACTTGTTTATTATGATATATATGATATATGTATTCCTCATTCATTCATATGTATGAGGAATACACATATCTAAATATATACAATTCATTATTTAGCTCTCTATATACAGCTAAAAATAAAGTATTTCACATATTCCACTTTGCTGTATTTAGAGATACATAATATTAGAATTCAGAATGTTCTAAACTAGAGATAGTGAACTATGGTGTGCTTGCCCAAAGTGGCATGCTGAAAAATTTTTTGGGTATGCAAAACTTGAATTCATATATTACTTTTAATTGAATTAACATTTGGATTAGCATACAAGAGGTAGTTATACAAAAATTTAGTCAATTTTGGCATGCACTCTTAGAAAGGTTTACCACCCATTCTATGTGATGACAAATTTTTTTTTCTTTTATAATATGCAACTGATGATGGCTGTAAAACTAAAAGCATTATTTCAATATGAACTATTTTGTGATTTAAATATCTGTTTTAGGACTTGTAGTTAAATACTGTCTAAACTTTAATAATATGAAAATTCACTTAAAACATAAATTGTTATTACATATTTGTAAAAGATGGAGTAAAAATCACAGAATCGTTCTTTTTATAAATTATCTTTAAATAATTCATGATTTCTTCTTAGATCCAGAATTTATTCCAAAGAATTCTTTATGCTTTGAAACATAATTACATCACTTGAAAATTACTCTTATTTGCTTTCCAATGCAGAACTCCAAAAATACTTTAGACTCTTTGCTGTCCTGTCTTTCCTTAAATTTAAGTTTTTTTCCTACAATTTATTATATAGCAAATCCCAACTCTATGATACATTGATATTTATATTTTTATCTTCTTTGTCCCTGGATAAAACTTCGGTATCCCATTTTTCTTTACACTGTAATAGATTTCAACAAATGGAATTCCTTTTAATTTTTTATCCAGAAAAAAAAGAGTAAAAATCTTAAAATATAATTTCATTTTTCTGTCTCCACATATGCAACTGCATCCCCTTGCCTTTGTCTTACAAGGAGAGGACACAGCTGATTACCCACCGATTTTGATGAAACTGAACTGATGTAATCTAGAACAAAAAATATCGAATACGGGTCCGAGCTTAAATCTGTTTTAAATGTTTATGTTTATTTATTATAAATGTATTTTTGAATATATAAAATTATTCATTTTTTATGACAAATTAATCTTCTTGTCCGTTTTTATTAATACAGCTTCATTTTTTTATGCTTATATTAGTCAAATTCAGCAAAATTAAAACTTATTAGGATTAATAATCTATACTTTCAATCAATAGAAGTATAATTTATTACATTTCAGTCATACTTCACTTTACGTCGTTAATTCGTTTCAAGATTTGCAACCTAAGTCGAATAACGACCTAGACCCTCTATAAATAACCTGCAGCATATATTAATATAATATTTTTAAGCTTATAAATAATTCTATAAATTATTTTGCATATTTTAAGTATTATTTTATTAATTTTTATGTGGTCAATATACTCTTACACGCAACGTAAAAAGTTGAACAAGAATGAACTTCAAATTATTTTGCATATTTTAAGTATTATTTTATTCATTTTTATGTGGTCAATATACTCTTACACGCAACGTAAAAAGTTGAACAAGAATGAACTTCGGCGTAAAAACATAGCTTCTAGCAATATACAGGAAGTGACATTATCAGCATCGATACATCGATGTATTTACATCGCGTTTTACGCCTATGAAACCCAGCCTTTAGTAGACTTATTTTTTCCTATTAACAAAAATACCTACGTAAAGTCGAAAACGACGTAATTCGAGGTATGACTGTACTGTGAAGCTTCTCTATAATGCGGTGATAGAATCCAAAATATTCGATCTCGATAAATAGGGATCGTGTTATAGAGACGTTACTAAAAATTATTATTACAATATGATATTTTACGTGTATATAATAAAACAACGTGCAATAATTTTATTCTTAAATTGAAATCTGCACATTAAAATACTTTAATTAATGTACTATACATATTTGTTACGCCCAAAAACCGAAAAAACATCCACAACGCAGTGTGACCAGTTCCAAACGACCAAACACTGATGCTCAACATTATTTCGTTTCATGGCCATCGTGATATAACCACTTAACCATAACGCGTTGTGGGCAACTCCACCAAAACCAATACACATTCTGAGTGTTTTGAAACTGGCTACAATATGTTGTGGCTGTTTTTTCGATCATTGTGCGATTTCGGTTTGAAAGTGAAACCGAACACATCCATTTGAACGTCATGTTTCTTTAATTAGAGGTAACCACAACGCATTGTGGCCAGTTCCAATCGATCGAACACCGATGCTCAACATTATTCGGTTTCGTGGCCATCGTGAGGTAACCACAACGCGTTGTGGCCTGTTTTTTCGGTCATTGTGTGATTTGGTTTTTTGGACGTAACATATATATATGAAATTATTTTGAAATATTTTGTGAGCTATAATATGATGGCGTTATATTCGAATTCGCGTTATAATGAAGTTATGATGAGGATCCGTAGTATTTCAAAATACGTAGTGATCAGTATTTTGATCTACTTTTTGAACGGAAATTGTGTGTTCCTGTAATAAATACAATTTTTATAAATCTATTTTTCATTTCTGTTGAATTAAATTAGTAATAAATAATCTATGCATAAGATTGAATCATTCGAAAAATTCATATAAAATGATTTTCTTTAAAATTTAAATTCAAGTGATTTAAAATTCGTTGTCTAACTATTAAATTGATAAATATTATGCTGATTACAAGTGATAAAAATCAAATCAAATCAGATGGAAAAAAACTATATAGTTCACAAACAATAAATGTTAAGACAGATAAGAAAGATAGAGCTGCTATATCTGTCTATACATCTCAATAATTTTATTAATAATTAATATGAGACCTCCAGGCGGCGCGTTACAGGATTTCGATTGACAGCCCAGGACAATTTTTTGAGCGGTTGTGGGCTTCGTGTAGGCCGGACGAGAGAATGACAGAATGTTCTGACTCAAAACTGACTCAGACAACAACTTTAACAATTATTAACATGTTTATTGTAAGTGAGAGAGGTCTTTACAAATTGTTGTTATATAAATCACCCGAGGAGAATAAATACCTTTTACAAATTAATGAGAGAGATGATCTTCAATGAATAAAGTTCTCTTTTGACTTTCCGCCTCTTCTTCTCCTTTATCTTTTCTCTTTTGTTTGGAGTTGGTAACGTCCGCAAATGTAGAGAACGAAGATATCGCACAAAGATTTTTTCTTCTTTTAATTCGGTGAACATTTCCCACGATTTAGACTGGACCTTTTTGGGACTGAGGGCAATTGCGTCTTACTTCTCTGGAGGTTTCGACTCCACTCCTCGACCAAATCGGAAATGACTGGTTCCTGTTGTTTTTCCTCTACCTTTCTCCTTCTCTCTGTAAATCCCATCTATCAAGAAAAATATATCCGCTGTGCGGGTAAGAGATTTCCTGCAGTAGAAGCATATTCGATCTGATAATTAGGAATGTCCCGTGTTGATCCGGCTTCTCTTTCATAATTTTGTGTGGATGCAAAACTTAGATAAATTTCTGTTTCCTTTAACGAAAACAACTTTTATTTCATGATTGTAAGATAACAAACTTTTTAATAAAGCGTCGATTTGAATGGTATATTTTGCTGTGCATGATTGCAGATAATATCCCTCTCACTTGGGGAGACGACGCAAATACCAACCAATTTGTAGATCCAGAATTAAATACTTTGTATTTTTTTCTTCTTTTTATAAAATATCAAAATTCACGACAATCATCATGCATCCCGATTCCGTCGGGTATCGCGCGTCTCCACATTATTGTATTTTTATAAAAAGAAGAAAAAAATACAAATATCAAAATTCCCGACAATCATCATGCATCCCGATTCCGTCGGGTATCGCGCGTCTCCACATTATTGTATTTTTTAATAATAAAGACTATATAAGTTGTTTTTTATATCTTAGAAACATAATTATGATTTATTTTATTAATTTTTGATTTATAAGCTATATTTATTTTGATAGTTTTACTTTATAGAAAGCTTAAAATCGGTCTTAACTTATAATACTTACCAATTTCGAGATTCTCGTGCACTATAAACGGGATAATGCAAACGGGTAAATTTAAGAGCATTGCACTAATTGAAAATATCTTGATAAATGCATAAAACTTTATATATCACACTTTTATATAATATGTATGGAATTATTAAAAGAAAAAGAATATGTTGAAGTTTTAATCCATTATATATCACGCTTTTATATAATATGTATGGAATTATTAAAAGAAAAAGAATATGTTGAAGTTTTAATCCAAAAAGATGAATTCCATTGATCATTAGCAATATTGTGATCATTGGTGAGAAACTATCAAAAAATTTTTATTTAATTGTAAATCTTATAGAAAGGATAAGAGTTATGAGGATATAATTAAACTTATTATATATACAGTATTTATTACTATTCTATAAAATATGATAAATCTGTTATCAAACTGTTAAAGTATACATTTTTGATGGAATGAAAATTATTAGATCAATTTATATATTTATAGTTTAATTTAAAAATTGATATTGGCTGGGCAAATTATAACTATAAAATGCAAGGTATAACTATAAAATGCAGGGCCGTCTTTAAGACCCCGCGCTCACATTCAATTATCAGACGGTTAACTATTTAATTGCAGGAGTGAGAACAAATGACTTATATGAGACTGCGCCCATTAGCAACTCTTTTGTTGACGGATTAAACAGTTTGTGACTTGTCACAAATTAAACGACCGTCCAGCTAGAGTGTGACATATAGTTTTGTATTAGTCTGCGCCCACTTGCAGCCAAATAGTTTTACAAACCAGTACGAATATATCTGGACGAAAATTTGTCATTCGCTTTTGAGTTTTTGGTGTGTTACATAAATAGATAAATAAAACATAAAACTAGTTTCATATTTATAATATCTGTAAAAATGAATATTCTTACTGAATACGTTAATATTTGAATATGTAACCATAAAGATATTTACTAGTAAGAGGAAATGGATACCGATGATTGGACTGAAAAATTTATAGAAATAGTTTATTATATAAGACTGGTTTAGACTGAAGTCATAAAGGAACATTCCGATAGGAATTTAATCGCTCAACTTTGGACAGAAGTTTGCCAAACTAAGATAGAAAATTGGTATAACTTCACTCCAGAAGAAAAAAAAATCTTAAAAGATAATGTCGGGATATAAACACCTGAACTGCACAGGTGAGAGGCTTGAGGACATGAACTATATTAGCGGATAATTGCGAAATATTTAGACTAGTTTAAAGGGATTAGTATTCCAATTAAACTTTTGATAATGTGTTTACTTCCTTTATCTCTCTGTTCTCCATCCATTACAATTTGGTAATAAATTTAATATTATAATTTTTTTAATTGAATATTGATAGCTTCTACTTAAATTTTTTTAAATATGTTTTAGATGTTGCTGCATAAATATCAAACCATAAGACACAATAATTATCTTTTGTACATTCAACCAAGCTTTACATATTAGATCAGAAATATATCTCAGATACCTCCAAATAAAACCAGCTTTTCAATATAATTTTTTATTAAATAATATGAAATTTGAAACTTTAAGGAATTATTTTAGATGCAAAATAATCTTTATGACTCTCTTGAAAGTCTTAGATGTTGCTGCATAAATATCAAACCATAAGATACAATAATTATCTTTTGTACATTCAACCAAGCTTTACATATTAGATGAGAAATATATCTCAGATACCTCCAAATAAAACCAGCTTTTCAATATAATTTTTTTATTAAATAATCAATATGTATTTGAAACTTTAAGGAATTATTTTAGATGCAAAATAATCTTTATGACTCTCTTGAAAAAGAAAAGAACTCCCAAAAATTTGTATCGCTATATCAGTTCATGTTGTTTATTCAAATTATGTTTCATATATTCTGTTTTATTTAGATTTATCACTAAATTGTTATGGTATAACCTACAATGCATAATTTTTAAATCTGAAATTAAATTATTTCTGAAAGAACATTCCGATAGGAATTTAATCGCTCAACTTTGGACAGAAGTTTGCTAAACTGTGATAGAAAATTAGTATAACTGACCTAGAAAATGAGTTGTCGGCCAACTGTTTAGTTGCATGTAGGCGCACGTCTCGATCGGCTATCTGTTTAGTCGCTTATGTGGGCGCAGAGAGACGATCGGTTGACCAAACAATCAGACGACTGCAAATTGCATGTGGGCACGAGGCCTAAGTCTTACGCGAATCTCTAGACAAAAATAAAATATGAGACCCTTTTAATTATTGTTATTGATATAATAATAAATTTAAAAATTTGTATCAAGTCTCTGTCATTATGCTTTCCCTCTACTTACGATATGTGGTGATGAAAATGTCTCTCCAAAATCGCGGGCTCTCGGCGTCTGCCTGCTTTATCTATGGAAAAATATGGCTCTGTCTTATACCCATAGTGAGATCGGTTGTCAGATGAAGAAGAGGTTCCTGTTGAAACTCGACTTTCATCAAACTCCTTCCTGTCTCTGGCCGGGTCAGGGTTGAAACTTCTAAGGATGTAGGACCTGAAATTGAATTTCGATCCTCCAGATGATCCTTTTGATCTGGAGGATCGAAATTCAATTTCAGTATCCTCCAGATGATCCTTTTGATCTGGAGGATTGGATTTTCATCTGTATTTCTGATTTTAAACAGTGTTCAATTATAAGCCCATCATAAGATGGCCAGATTAGCAATAGGAATCTTCTAACAAGTTGCATCATATATTTTCATTGTTGATCTGATACTGTTCTTAAAGGTTGACTTATAATTGAAGTGTCTAACTTATTGAATCTTGATCCTCCAGGTGAAAAGGATCATCTGGAGGATCAAAATTCAATCAGTTAAACACTTCAACTATAAGCCAACCTTTAAAAACAGCATCGAATAAACAATGAAAATATATGATGCGACTTGTTAAAAGATTCCTATTGCTAATCTGGCCATCTTATGATGATGGGCTTATAATTGAACACTGTTTAAAATCAGAAATTTATTTGATAGCGCATAATCTGTAAATTAACTAAAGAACAGCTGAAATTCAATCTTTCTTATATTAGATTGCATTAAACTTTCTAAATTTGAAAATACATTCGAATTAATAATAAAATCGTTAATTCTGTTTTTATATTTCTTTATTCCTATCAAAGAAAATTAGAAACTATTAAAATTCATACATTTTTTATAGATACAACAGCAATCAAAATGAGATTAAAACGAAAAAGTATATTTTATAATACTGAATATAGGAAATTCTAATAACAATAAAATTACATGCTGTGAAGATAAAAGCTGATCATAGAAGATAGATAATAAAAATGAAGTAAAAAATACAAGTATTTTGAAGAGGTTGATGGTAATATAAATATTTTTTATTAAAATTGCACAAAATCACAATATATAACTTATATAAATAGAAGAAAAATATACGTCAAAAATATCCGAACAATTCCATTTATAAGTAAGAAATTCTAGAAGTGATATATGTTTAATTATATTAGAATAATTTCCGTATCTATCTCTTTTTAGCAACAGATCCTTTTATCACTACATCTCACTGCATGTTGGCAAACGGGAATAAATATTAAAATCTTTTAATCATGTATTTATTATTTATTATTTACAATATATATTTAACAATTTACAAATTAAATTTATGAAGTTCTTAAATTACATTAAAAATTTTTTGGCAATTACAAAGTTCTAAAGTTGTATTAAAATTTTTGGCAATTACAGTTTACATTTTATATTTTTGTAAATTGTTAAAAGTATAAAATGTAAATTGTAATTGCCAAAAATTTTAATACAACTTTACAACTTTGTAATTGCCAAAAAATTTTTATGTAATTTAAGAACTTCATAAATTTAATTTGTAAATTGTTAAATATATATTGTAAATAATAAATAATAAATACATGATTAAAAGATTTTAATATTTATTCCCGTTTGCCAACATGCACTGAGATGTAGTGATAAAAGGATCTGTTGCTAAAAAGAGATAGATACGGAAATTATTCTAATATAAGTTCCATTTATATTTGCTTATTTTTCGTTATCTTAAAATGCATTTAAACATTTGAAAACTAGGAGTACATTTATAAAATTTATGGTTTTAATAATGCAGAAATTTCAGTTATAAGATCATAGAGAATGCAAAACCATTTAAAGCAATCGACGTAAAAAAGGAATTTCATCTTATGAATATGTATAACATAGTACCGATAATTAGGGACTGAATACACATCATATATTGCCTAGTTTTCAAGTTTTATTTTGATCCATAATTTTTGATTAATTAACAAATCATCGTTAACAAATACAAAACGATTATTTCTCTATTCACAAACTGCTAGTGATTCTACTAATTGGCCAATTACAGCCAAATTTCTCTTAAGGATTTTGTTTCAGTTTAATTTTTTTTTTCGCTTTTTAAATAATACTTTATAAAATTTGCTGTTCAGAAATAAATACAAAACGAAAGCTATCTAAATTATCAATATTTTTTGTGTGAAAAATCATATGTAAATGAATATATACAGTGATAATAAATACATAATCTTTTTTTACTTGCTTAGCATATTTTTAAATAATAATAATTTATTTATTTAACATGTTTAAATCTCTTTTAAATACTGTGTAACACTGAAAATAATAATCACTAATTTTTGTTTGTTAGCATGCAGTTTGTATTTTTGATAATTTTGTAAGAATAATAAAAATAAAAATATAAATGAAATGTCTGTTTCGTCTCATTCACAATGAATTGCATAGAGCCAATAGTAAAAAGATGAAACGAAGAGAATAATCCACCTGAGTCCAAGTAAGTTTCTGTTAGCTTTTATTTTTATCCCAGCCAACTTATTCAATAAACAAATACAGTATAGTAGTCTTTTATTTAAGTAGTATTTTTAAGTTATTTTTCTTTTATTTAATAGTTGTGTTTGTTTGAATCTTTTGTCACATTGACCCTTTCTGAATACATTCATCGCTTTTGAATTATTCAGATTTTTTTTTTCCTCCTAGGTTGGGAATTGATTTGTGCAAAAGAGAAAATTTTATCCATTTGCTATTCAATTTGACTAAAGTAAACAGAAAAAAAAAATTCACAGTTCATTCATACACCACAAAATATATAAATACGGGATTTTATATATCTAAGAACAGAAAAAAAAAAGATTCACAGTTCATTCATACACCACAAAATATATAAATACGGGATTTTATATATCTAAGAAAAGTCGATGGAAATTTTATATAAAATTATTACACTGTTTCATATTTTTTATCTTCTGTTTCTCTAAATCATATTTATCGTGAGTATGATATTGTTAATATTATGTTTGAAATAAAATCTCTAAGAATTGTTTATATATTCCGCCTCAAACATGTTTTAATGCTTTTTCTTCTGGTGAGAAATTTGCAATTACTTTCTAGTGAACTTCTAAAACCTATATAGGATGCAACGATCAGATAAAAAAAAATAGTACAACATAAATAAAAAATTTCATTTGATAAGTTTCCTTAAAATGGAAATTTTAAGACGCAATCATTATTTGATTTTTTAGAGCAAACTGAAAAGTTAGAATTGATTGAATAAATTTTGCTTCATTCATTAATTTGCTGTTTTTTTATTAGAAATATTGATAAATTATTATTAAACAATACTTTTTATGAAAAAATTCAAAAATTTTAAGACGCATCATTATTTGATTTTTTAGAGCAATCTGAAATAAATTTCGCTTCATTCATTAATTTGCTGTTTTTTTTTATTAGAAATATTGATAAATTATTATTAAACAATACTTTTTATGAAAAAATTCAATAAATTTTTCGTACAACTCTAAACTTAATCATTTCGGCTTTTTTTGATATTAATAATTCGAACATTTATAAATATGAATAAAACAATATATTTTCTGAAATAGCAGCTTTCAACAAATTGCACTATTCATGCAAATTTTTTAAATAATTTAAATGAAGTTGCCATTTAGCAAAAAACTATGAAATATGCAACATTGAAAATATATTCTCTTGAATCACAGATCACTCTTATCAATACTTCATATATTATTTCTTACAGTCGTTTTGATACAATGTCTCAACAAGAAAATTTTTCATTAATTATCGATATTCATTGAAGAGCATCAGTTGCCAGAGTTACTTAGATTTGGAATTTTTCAGATGCCACTCTGAGATGCATTGCTTATCTTCACTTCAGTCAAATATTCCGATCGCAATAATTTTCAGAAATACTACCAGATTTCTGAATTATATATATATATATATATAAGATCGGAAGAGTTCCGATCGCAATAATTTTCAGAAATACTACCAGATTTCTGAATTATATATATATATATATTGTGCATTAATACAGTACAGAAAATTTTTCTTAATCTCTCATGTTGTTTAATCTAAACTATAGCTTTAACAACATAAGTAGCTGGATATTTGCAATCTCAATAAGCCGAAAATTTTTAGCGTTAAGTATTATTATTGCTAACATGCAATGGCAAACATAAATTAATCAGTTATCCAATTGTTATTTTGGATTATGTTTATAATAGTTAAATCTATTCTTGATTTTCCAAAAGTATGTTGCTATGCGTATTTTAAAATGAGGAATATCCTTTAATTCTCTCCTAACATTAAATTTGCGTATAAAATCTATTAGTTTAATGGATCTATCTTAAATATCAATTAGGAATCATCTTTCAAATGAGCAGCATTATAATAATGATAATTTTACTATTTTAAGAATAAAACTTACATAAAATGCTTCGAATACAAAAACCCATCTTAAGTATAATAAAATAGTGATGATTTCAATTCCATGCGGAAAAATTACTATTTTAACTATAAAAAAAAAATAATGTATCATACCTCGAATTATAAAGCTATACCAATCTATAAACATTGAAAAAATAAGACAATTTTATGGCATATTGTTGGCTATGATATTTGTTCTATACCAGGACTGTCCAATTATAATGAACCCGAGGGCCATAGCCGTGTTTACTAGAAATATGGAGGCCCGCAGTTAAAAGGGGAGGGGCATTGGTACTTGATACGTTATTGTCTCAACAAACGGAACGCATAAATATAACACTTTTTGGTTCTATGTATAATATTTTAAACTTGTGTCATATAGATGTATACAGCTTAGTTTGTGGTAGTTGTCACTTTCGAGAGCACTGCATTAGACGTATTGTAGCACTTTAATCAAACAATCACTGCATCCGGAAAAAAGTATTGAAAACAATACATAAATTTTAAATAGCGGCTAGTTTTAGAGTTCCAGCTAACGAACGCTGACGCCCTGAGTTAAATAGGTTTAACTGTTTTGTGTTAAAATCGAGGTTATTGGGGACTGATTGTTTAGGTTTTAGAAGTAATTTCTTCAGGGTGAGTTGGGCCCCCACGAAGCTCGGGGCTCCCCGCGTCGCGGGGTCTGCTGACAGTCAGCTACGCCACTGGATGGGGATCGCCGGGCAGATCCTGGAACCTCGAAAAAACTTTTCAGGTCATACCGGATGTGGGTCTTCCTGCATGACACGACACCGCGTTACTTCGTGGCCATCCGACTGCCTAACAACTATCATTAGAATTAGTATATTTTATGTGCGGCCCGAGACAAATTTTTATTCTTCAAATACGGCCCAAGGAAGCCAAAAGGTTGGACACCCTTGTGTTAGACAGTATCAAGAAGCAGTATCTAAATTTATGCCTAACTGAGATTATTTTTTCCTACGAATAATTTTGAAAAACTATTAGCTAATTAATATTTGCAATAACCAGGGCGACTATAAAATAATATTTGCAATTAAGAGCCTTTGGGGTCCGTAGGCATAAAAGCTTTTTAAAATAAATAATAAAATTATTCAAATATTTTAAATCAGATATTAAGGCCTCTATTATCGGGGGCTCCTAGGCAAATTGCTTATTGTGTTAGTGGATAATCTGTCCCTGGCAATAATTATCTCTTAATCTTCTATATAGATGTAATAGATTCCATTATATCATTTTTAGATATATTAAAGTGGATTTCTCTTTGAAAAAGTTTATATCCATTAAACTTGTAATTTAGAACTGTACAGTTTAATGTTATCTTATAATAGAGCCGCGCCAAGAGTAGTTGCCACCGGAGTGTTGTGTATCTCTTGTACTCTTGCTTGACACGGCCCTGTTTTATAGCATCATAAATCAAATCAGATAGGGTTAGATTTGCAATGAATCTTTTTGACGAACGCTAAAATCTTTTCATTAACGCTATTTTCGGATTATTACTGATTACTAAGTGACCAAGTCTTTCTATTCCAGACTCAACCACAGACTGCTTACACCTGTAGTATGGTCAGCATGGAGTATAAAGAATGGGGTACCGATAGGCCTAATTAGAATCCCCATAAATATTCAGATGTGTAACCAGGATTCGATCCTAGTCTGAGTGAAAAACGAAGCGTCTTCTTGCAGCCAATCCGATAGACAGATTGGCTGCATGGACGGAATTAATACAGACTACTATAAAACATCCTTGGCTGTATGGAAATGCTTTTTAAATCTTTAAACAAATTAGGGAAATCCAGATTGGTAGTTTCTTATTTTGGACACAGTATAAACTGTTTTTTGATTTAAAGACTTTAAAAATCTTAAACTCTTTTGCCCCGCAAACATATTAGTATCAGTAATATTGCCCGTCCACGAAGCCGCGCCTAGCTAAGATAAATGAGTCCAAATGAGAAAGGGAGAGTCGCAGTCGTTATAATGACGGGTGGAATAACGGGTGGTAATGGTTTCGGTTTCGATTTACTTTTCTTTGCATATTTCTGTTATTTGTCATCTTATGTTTTCGCTTAGCTTTTTCTATTTCTGATGGCTAGCACAAGTCGCAACAAAGCCTTTCGAAGTGGGACAAAAAATTTACACAATGTAATTGAATTTTGTGATAGAGAAGCAAAAAACGGCGATGTTTTAATTCGTTTGTTATTCCACAAACGAACAAGTCAGATATGTGGTGTATCGTTGACGACAATAAAAATGATTCGTCGAGAGTCAGCAGCGCAAGCTGAACCAAGTTTTTTCTCTCCAAAAAAAGCGGAGAAAGGTGGACATTCTGCAGACAACTGGAATTTGTCTGTCCACGAATGTCGCGCCCAGCTAAGGTGGATGAGTCCAAACGCGAAAGGAAGAGTTGCAATCGGTATAATGAAGAGTGGGAATTATTGAATTAATATTATATTAAATTCTGTTAAATATACTATTTCCAACGTATTGTCCGTCCACGAAAGCCGCGCCTAGCTAATGTGGATAAGTCCAAACGCAAAAGGGAGAGTCGCAGTCGGTATAATGACGGGGGAATATTGAATTAATATTATATTAAGTTCTGTTAAATATACTATTTCCAACGTTGAAACTAATCATTTAGCATTCGACATTACAATAAACTTTCATTCAACTTCAGTTATCTTGCGTTTGAGAACATCCATGTGCAAGCTGTCATCCCTATTTTTTCACTGGACTCGTTCAGTTATTTATTTATTTATTTATTTAATTGAATATCACCCTACAACATAAGAATGGGTGTCCTCCTTATAACTAAACAATTGATTTTCTATATCAATCATTGAAAGATTTACACGCTCGATAATAGAAAGAATTGGAGGTTTTCTGTAGACGATGTTTTCGGATATGTAACAAATCAAATTTCCTTGTATTAACTTGGGGTACGTTGAAATAAATGGTGTTGACCAGAAGAGAACCTTGTATAAATTTAGTTAAAAGTTTTAAATCCTGGTTGCGACAAATAGATATGAAAGTCGGAAATGAATTACATATTCGGATTGCAGATATATCGATGTCTCTGTTATTCATGGAAATTTGTTGAATGATTTTAATAGCTGAGTTGTAAGAACTTAGTTTATCTAGATTAGAGGATGCAGCAGAAGAGTAAATCGAGATGCCGTAAGAAATGATCGGGATAAAAACCATTTAGTATTCGACATTACAATAAACTTTCATTCAACTTCAGTTATCTTGCGTTTGAAAACATCTATGTGCGAAGCTTCCTATTTTGTCATTGGACTTGTTCAGTTAGCGCATGCATACTTGCGTCGATGGTCGCAGCTAACCTGGACGGACAGTAATTTGATGATAATTGTCACTGGACTCGTTCAGTTAGCACATGCGTAGTTGTATCGATGGTTGCGGCTAAGCTGGACGGACAGTAGATAGATGATAGATATTTTACAGAGAAAGCTTTCTTATATTAGCTGATGATAAATCAACAGCCACTGTGATTTTTAGAATTATTTATATCCCAATTTAGTTTTGCTATATAATATTTATTTTGAATGATTAACGCCGTTGAATTTATGGATTATATAATCAGTAAAGCTTTTGTAAAATTAGTTTAAATCTACTTTCTATCAACAGATGACGCCACGTTCCAATCTATTTCAATGGTCTGTTTTCAATGTAGAGCGCATATAGTCTCTGCAATAGGCTGCCAATTCTGTGCAAGCGTCAGCTGGATTATAAAGCAGAGTTTGATACTGGGTTCTAACTATCTTGAATAAATTTTCTAAAGGATGGAATCCGGAATCGAACTCGTCCTCTTGGTAGAAACCGATATGTTTCCAAGTTCCAGGTTTGGATCCATCTCTCGACTATAAAACTTTAATTGCTATTTGTTTTCCCAGTCAGTAAAATAATATATTGTAAAGAATAAAATTAACATAAAACTAAACAGAATAAACTCTTGCAAGAGTGGCATCATCGGGTTTCAAATAGCGATTCAAATTTTCTTTTAAGAACTTTTTTATAAGGAAAATAAATAGTAAATGGGTGTATATAGCTAACGCAAATAGCGTTGATGTTATAAATAATGAGCTTTGAGTTACCATTTTCGGCCACTGACATCAGGAACGTTTTTTTCAAAATAATGGCTAAAATCCCACTGTCTCGAAAGTGCCTTCTTCCGACTGTCATTATTTGAAAATTTACAATATAATCAAACCATGAAAGTTGTAGAATATTATAATTATTATAAGATTTTGAAATTGTAAAGATATTTTATTTTCAAAAATATATATTTTAAATAATTATTAAAAGGTAGCATTTGTCTTAAATTTTCTCCAATATAGATTCTTTTATAATTGAAAAATTTATATATTTATGCTATTATAATCCTTCGAAATATTTTCCCATATCATTGCTAACTGTAATAAAATTATTCAAACACTTTTAATCATTGATTTATAGCTTTATTTCATAAATATTGTTAATAATAACACAAATTAAATGTTGACAATATATGTATATGAATTTTCACCATTGATGGACGCGCCAAAACAAACATTAATGTATATAAATCACTTAATTATTTTCCACTATTAACTGCTTATTTATTTAAATTTGTGAAAATGAATATGATATTCTATTTTTTGGGGAAAAATCAATTTTATTTATATTATATTATATTGTTACGATAATCCAAATAATCGTTTAAATGCACGTCTAAAATCGGGACTAAATATTGTATAAATAATAGGATTTATCATGCTGTTAACGTAACCCAACCAAAGAAGAAAACTAAAAATATAATCATTTGGCTGACATGAATTACAAATAGGCATGATGAGAGCCATGACGAAAAATGGAAGCCAACAGATTACAAATACACCTGTTATAATTGCCAAAGTTTTCGCTGCTTTCTTTTCGCGTTTAAATTCTGATGTTTCTTTGCATTTTTTCTTTTCTCTTTTGGCCAAAATCAAAAGTTTTCCGAACTTATTATTAGTTCTACATTCTGTTATTTGTTTGTCGTCTTGTAGTTTGATGAGAAACATTGCTTTGTTGCGCGGTCTTCTACGAATTCTTTTTCTCGCTACTTGATAGATTCTCCAATATAATATTAAAATTATTATTAAAGGAAGGTAAAAACTCGAGAAAGTTGCAAAGATCTGATAAGATAAATCTTGGCTTACTAAACATTTCTTATCTTCTACTACGCGCTTTTTAAAATCAGGATCTTTCCATCCGAAAACTGGAGCTACAGATATCACAATTGCAGTTATCCATACAAATAAAATCATTAAATATATCTGACACGCATTTCTTTGTCTTGCATAATCTACATTTGTTACTGCCCAATATCGATCTACAGCAATAGATAACAAATGAAGAATTGAAGCTGTGCAGCATAAAACATCGCAGAATGTCCAAATATCACATAGTTCTGGTCCTAACGTCCATTCTTGATTCACTTCATTAACTGCACTTAAAGGCATTACAAGACAGGCGACCATCAAATCGGCAATTGCTAAAGATAAAACTAAATAGTTTCCAACAGTTCGAAGATTCTTGTCTATTAATATAGCACTGATAACAAAGATATTGCCTATAATCGTAGCTAAAATCAATAAACCTAATATTATGGATATAAGAATTGTAAAAAAGTTGTGGTTTGTTTTAAAGAGTAAAATATCTGCAGACGTAAAATTAAATTTATCGACTTCAGCTTGAATAATCATGATGTTAATGCAATTTAAAAAAACGGACAGGCATGGAAATATTCTACTTTACTTCTGAACTTCATTAGAATACTATCTGAAAAAGATAAAATTGAATTAGTAACGTTATTTTCGAAATAGGGTTATATATCTTATAATTAATATAATTATATCTACATCATCACTAAGCGATAATTATTTCATTTTTTTTTAATTTTGTGAGAATATATTAATTAAGTTAATAACTTTGAAGACTCATTTATTAACATAAAGATTTATAATATACTGTATTAATTAATAATTTCTACAGGCTATTACTTTCATCATTTAAAGTTTGGCCATTTCAGACTACAAAAATAAAAAAATTTTTACTCTGTATCAGAAACAGAATTATAAATCCTAACTAAACATCAAAAATTTCAAATTTAGATCGGAAGAGCGGTTCAGCAGGAATGCCGAGACCGATATCGTATTGTCGATAGTTTCAGCTAAGCTGGACGGACAGTAGATGTGTCAGTTTGATGGACCATAAGACAACATGATAGAATTCTATTAGATAGTTGAGATAGGTTGTATCATAAGCTTTCAGCTTTTTCAGAATAGATGCACTATCTTATTGAACTTTGCTACTTTATAAAATATACTTATCACTAATTTAGATTAAAAATTAAATATATTATTATAAAGACTTTTAGACTATAATTAGTGGTTACTTTGAGAACTCCATACTCTTAACATTCTGGCTAGATCCCATCATGGGAGTTAGTCAGCTTACAATATAACCTTAAATGGCTACTGCCATATATTTTTCTCATGAGAATCAACAAAATAAATCACCCTCATGAAATTCAATCAAAATTAATTATATCACTGATGCATCAAATATATTTATTGTGTTATAATAATTTTTTTTTCTAAATTATAATAATTTTTTTATCTAGGACAAATTGATGGACAAGAAGTAACAGCAGCACCAGTTCTTATGCCAAAATCTAGACCTCCATTGCCCAGGCGACCTTCACCACCACCTCGTCGTCTCCCTCCTCCACCTTGGCGTTCTAGACCAAGAGATCGTGATCGAAGAAGGTAACAATTTTAATAATTTTACTTATCAATTATTTTAGTGTTATCTTATTTTTATTTATTATATATAGTAATTTCTAATTTAAATTGTTTGTAATTATACAAATTTTAAACTTTAAATTTGAAAGTCAAAAATTACAAAATATTTACATTCAATACATAAGTCAGCATCCGAATGAAACTAATTTTATACTTCTGCATTTTATAAATTCTGGTTTGAACTCATTCTATTTAAGTCAAAATTCAAGTTATGAATTGAATAATTTTGATTTAAATATATTTACTTACATAATTTATTCTGTAACTTGGGCAAAAATGTCATTCACAAATAGTCTTCGTGAAAAGTGCATAGGTTAATTATATATTAATTCTTAGATTATGTATCAGTTAGTCCATAAAATATCAGTGTGTAACAACTATGATATACAGTAAGATCCAGCTTAAATGCTGTTTCAATATAACATGGTTTTTTCAAATTCAATATTTTTTATTTTGATTCACTTTGATGTGGTAAGTGATTACTTTACCATGTGACTTATGTGCTTATTCTTTAATATAACTATTTTTAATGTTAAATCTTTTTGACATGTTAGTCCTGTATAACATATGCTCCAACATGCATAGATTCGATTTATGTAGGTTTCACAATGATTCACTTACATATGTTAGAGAATGCCTCAATTTTCAAATTATTCATTGCATTTTCTCTTATCATTAGTCCAAATAATCAAGAATATTTTTTTAACATATACAATAAATAATATAAAATCTTAATTCTTTTAAAATGTAAATGTGTGATGATCTTGTTTTTTTCATCATGAAAGAATTATATATAATAAATTTGTTCCTGCATATCAAATTGTTGTTAACAATATTTTTTAGATATATAACAGAAAGTATAAAATTATCAAAAATAGAGGTTTATTTGCCTTACTATCAAAATGCTCTTTCAGAATGTGATTAATTTATTCAACACTTTTTGGTCAAAAATTTTAAATAAGTTACAAGCACATTCAGTAAGGTTATACTGTTTATTTTAGAAAAGGTCTTGTTTCTTTATCTCTAAACAACAATTTGTCATACTAATTATAACAATACATTGTTATATCAAATTTATTATTATTTACTTCATATTTATAAAATGTTAGTTTTAAATTGACTGTATAATATAAAAATTTCTTAATTATAGTTTTCATCATTTTGGAAGATCACCCCCAAGGCGAAGATCACCACGAAGACATTCAAGATCTCGTTCCAGAACAAGATCACCCATACGCAGAAGGAGAGATGATCGCTCAAGCTCCAGTTCATCACGCTGATATATTACATAGATGAAAAATTTCATCTTTGAACAGCATTATCAGTTTTAATAAAATATTTCATTATTTGAGAAAATTGAATTGTCATGAAGATACTTGAAATTTGTCATAGATAAATATTTTTCATTGTGACATAATTTGTATTTCTGAAACAAAATACTTTTAGTAATTAATTTCAATTAATTTTTATCATTAAAAATAAGAATTTCTATTTTCATTACAAGTCTATCAGAACTAGTTCATATTTTTGGTATCAAATTTAATTTTGATATTCTATCTTAATGTCTCATAAAAATATATTAAATTTTAATGTATTTGTATAATACTAAAATGTTTGCTGTAAGAAATTGTTTCTGTGAAAATGGTAGTTAGAATTCTTTAAATTTTGAACTATTGTGATGCTTCATTTTCTCATTTTTTTTCACTATATCTTTGCAGAATTCAGTTTTTCTAAAGCAATTGATAATTCCTAAAAATGGTATGATGTTTTATTTGTATTACTTAAAATAATGCAAAAATTATTGATTATAGTTACAGTTTTGATTTGAAATCTGCTTGGCATTTGTTATTGTAAGAATCATTTTGTGATAATTATTTTTATAATCTTTTTTAATCTATAAAAATAGTAATACATTTAGTCACCATCAATGTCATTCATCTTTTTAATATTTAGAATATAAAAATGCATAATGCTAATTGTTTTAAATAAGGATTGCTTATACAATATTATCTTTTGATATATTGAAAAGATTGTAATAATCCCATTTAAATAATTATCAATGATAACTTTTGCCTAAATCTTTACAAAATAGCTTCAAAAACAAAACATTGCAGAACATTAAGATTTCAGTGGTGATAGTCCTATTATTTCTTAATATTCAAATTATATAACTTATTTTCTCTATTATTTGGCTATAATTCAACAGTTGCATATCTAATGCTTTTGAAATGCATATGACAGTATTCTGCAAGAAATTGACGTCTATAAAAAAATTTTTTACATTAAAAAATTTACAGCCATTTTAAGCATAAAAAATAAGGAAGCAAGTTCTAAATAAAATAGCTTAAAATTTTTGATGAGGAAGTTCTATACAAATTTAATATCTTCCCCAGTGATTTTAATCCATGATTCTGAATCTTGGGATCCCAGTTATTTTTTAAATAATCTTGATCCCAGGTTTGAGCAACTTGTAATTTTGGAATTTCGGGATCCTGAGATTGTTTTATAGCATTCATCATAACATATCAAAATCATCTCATTTATTCATTGTATCACAACTATAAATATTTAAATTAAAATGTTTGATAGAATCATTTTTTCTATAATTTTTATTGCTAAACAATCTCTTACATTTATTAATTATATGATATAAAAATATTGCACATATTTGATCAAAAATATTCACTTGTGTTTATGCCACATACAATTTACTAGGTACTAAGTGATAGACATTCCATGGTCTATCATGGGCATCCCACATCCGTGGTTATGATTATAAATTTAGAGATCGCTTCATAAATTATATCTCGCGTATCTATATGAATTATAGAATAAAATTTCCATTATTTATTCATAATGTTATGTGTAACTTGTTATCAGCCGAAAAAAATTCGATATCTTCGAAGTTTAATACAGTATACACATCACTTTTGTAGATATCAGTTTTAATTTAAAATTGATTTTATAATTCAATAATCAATAGGCTAGAAAAAACCATCACAATAAAATACTACATAGGACTTAAATATATATTACAAAGTGTAAGAATAGTAGCTAAAAAAATTTCTGAAATTTTGCTTCTTCAGGAATCAAGAAATGCAGAATTAAAAGTGATAGTAGCTCAGAATAATTTAGCAAAATCAAAAATAATTTATAAAAATTTCACTTTTGTTTCAAAAATTCAAATAAAAGCGTATCCTTACATATACACTCAGCCCTTGATTTGCACGGTAGATACGTTCCTGGAAAAGCACTTTCATTAAATAATGACTGTGCGTTCCGGGCTGCACATAATAGCTTGGCAGGCCGCAGGTTGAGAATGGCTTGTCTAGATGTTTCAGTAGTGCACAGAATGCTCCCATGGCTCATCTGATTCTCTAAGTATAAAAATTGGCACATATTTGTCTTTTCTATAAACTAAAATTACACATTCAAACCTTAATTTCAATCTGTATGTCTAAGTAATTCATTTTGCTGGCACTTAATCATTCTTATTTCAATTTTAGCCTTAAGCTCTCATCTCTCAAGTGTTATAAATTCAGATCTTGGATGTTGTTTTCTGTAACAATGAAAAATGTCACAAACAATGCAACAAGCAGTTTAAATAGGAATAATATAATTTATTATTAGTAAATATACACTTACTAGAGAGTTTAAGTTAATAAAAATGCAATTGAATCTGCCGGCATTTTTAGTAATGTCTTTTATATGGAAAATGCATTTATGAAGAATTTAAATTTATCTCTGATACATTTAATTTTAAAAAACTCCCATTTCATTTTGAGCAAAAAAAAATTATATACAAGACAGAAGTAACTTGTGAAACCTCTAGAAGTGAGGATTTCCCATCTTTCTGGATTTTGGATGATGAATTTGATTCAAGAGACTGGATTAAAATGAAAAATTTTAATTCAAATTTACAATGGTATGGTTGATTATGCATTTTTTATTTCCCTAAAATGTAGGAAAACATCTTGTTAGTATGCATAGAAATTTTATAAGGTAGACATCAGCAATGCTTAATTTCAAAACAATATTGAGACAGGTAATTTACATATATGGAAACAAGACAAGACATGCTGCCTGCTGCAAAAATCAAATAATGCACAAAGTATTTTTCTTCATCAGATTTTTGGAACTATGAGTGCAGGAATTACATGCAATAGAAGTCATAAGCAATGCATATTGGTGAAAACCAAATTTTCCGCTTAAAAAAATCAATAAGCTCAGATGTAAGTTCAAGCAATCGCTAAACAGGTAAGTCATTAAGTAAGGAGTACTTGTATTATCTTTAAAATGAAAATTATAGATTTTGAGCAGGAGTATCCTTTATTAGAGTTTTATGGAGTTGGGTAACCCTAGAAGTTATTGACTTATACATAAGTATATATGGTTTTGTTTCTCAGGTTTAATTTGAGAACCAAAACAATTAAAAAGAAAAACATTACAGAGTATTAAATATTAAGAAACTAAAAAGGTAATGCATGCTCAGAATACCAAAAATCAATAGAACATAAAATCAATAAAAAATTGACACACCATATAACAGATGTTGAAGATCATTAGAGAATACTGAGATCTTATATTAAAAAGACAGCCGATGAGATTATTGGATTCAAAAATAAAGAAAAAACTAAATCATGGATGACAGAAGTTCTTAAATTCATGGAAGAAAGAGGGAAACACAAAAACAGGGACTTACAACAATACAGAGAAATACTTAAAAAAATCCAAAAAGAAGCCATATGAGCTAAACAGGAATGGTTGAAAGCTGGATGTGAAGAAATGCAACAACTACAAAGATGCATACAATGGCAGAGAACTTTATAAAAGATTCAAAAACTGATCTCTAGACACCTGTTTATGACAAGATATATTCAAGTTGAAGATAGCAAAATTAAAGCAGAGCAAAACAAGAAAAAAGGAAGTATGGAAAAATTATATCCTGGAACTATACAATGACAAAAAACTGATACCCCTGTTACTTCAGAACAAAGCCCACAAATATTAAAAGACAAAAATCTTATATACAATTAATTATATAAAAGAAAATAAAGCAATTGGACTAGATGAAATACCAATAGAACTAATCAATAACTTAGGTGACAAAGGAATTCAAGTACTTGCTGATCTTAACAACATACACTCAGCCCTCGATTTACACGGTAGATATGTTCCTGGAAAAATTGTGCAAACTGTGTATTTTAATTTTTTTAAAACATATTTCTTGAAATTTTAGACCTTTTTTAAAAAATTTATACTAGCTAGTTTGATAAATTGTTTTTCCTGAATCATTAAATTTATACAAAGTTGTATTTACCAGTATGTCATGTTTATTTTACTAATTAAGAAATATAACAAATATTTTCAAGATAACTAAATTAGCTGACAATGAAAAATTAATGTATTTTTTTCATATAGATGAAGAAGAAAAAATATCAATGTGTTCATAATCTTTAGAAAAGAACAGATATTACAATTAATTTAAAATAGATTACAGCCATATTATCTTTATATTTTTTAATTATATCTCTTTTAAGAAATTAAAATTGTTTTCAAATGTGTTTAATATTATGATAATTAGCAAATAACTGAATTTTCGACTTATATTTATTGACACGAATAGCTTAAATGATTCTCTAAGGCAGATTTATATTGTCCATTATATTATTCTTTATGAAGACTCCAGTTTATCCACAGAAGTATGTAGTATGGCATAAATTTAATATCATTAGATATGCAAACCAGAAATACATTCATAAATGAATATACTTTTTTGGTTGACTTGTTTTCAAAATACTCAATTGACCCTTTCCATCCCCAAATGGAATAAAAAGGTAGAAAAAAATGATGCAGGACCACTTACCTAAGTTTGACAAGATGTAAATCTATCCCAGTAAGTTGTATATGCATGAACTGTGGATGAATGCTTCCTATATCTGTGCTCAAGCAGATGAAACATATGTTTTTTTTCAAAATAATATAAGTATTGCAATTTTTTTTTTTAAATAAATGAATGCTCTTGCCTCATCTTAGAAATGAATGTACGCATCAGATAGGGTAAAAATACTCATTTAAAATACAATACAAAAAGCTTTTTATGAATAAATATATATACAAATATATTGTCATTAATAATCACGAAAGAATCATATAAGAAGTACGAAAAAATTTTGTTAAAATTTTGGCAAATGTTTGTTATGATGGGATATAAGTGTGCATTGAATATTTTTGCCCCATCATTATATAGTAGCATAATCTTGCTTCATGCTGTCATATATCTGATAACTGAATAGTGTTCCCTTAGTAAGGACTATTCAATTATCAGATATATGAAGACCGATCTGTGTTCATACTCTACTCAAGTTTTTCAGATAAAATAATAATTTTTAAATATGCACTCAGAAAGTTTATCACTGTTTCTTAAAAATAGTATCATCATACTGTATGTGATATTTTTCGGAGCTCATACAAAATATATTTGCAATATAATCAACATTACATGATCAAATTCATACTAGAGCTGTCACATGCTAACAATCACTAAAATATTGCTTTTTAATAAATACTCTTACCCGAATGAGTCTTTTATTACAACCTACTATGAATTAAGCTGTACGGCGTAGCACGATAGCGCGTTTATTTATTATCCGATTTGAATAAAATTCATATATTATTAAGTTACTTTTAGAATACTAATCTCTAAACTTTTTAATCGTTCATCTCTTTATCAGTAAAGAAAAATATCACCATCTCTTTTATTATATAGTAAAAAAATGATAGCATGCACTCTATACAACAGACATGTTTTATCGCTATAACAAGCAAAAAACGCACCCCTGAAAATTTTTACACATCGTAGGAGTGCATACACTACATTTTGGAGACAATTATTCTACTATAAAAGACCAAGCCTGTTGAAAATGATCGATATCGGTTCAATGTTATCAGCTCAATATGAGTGAAGATATTTCATTTATTTTAGAGCAATATCTCGGATAAATATTGTCCCAAATTTCGGATTAATATTATCAACTTTAAATAAAATACAGTGAAACCCCGATTTTGAAACTTTTCGGGGACCGGCCCGAACATTTTATTAAGAATATTAATAAAATGGTAAATACAGTGAAACCCCAATTTTGAAACTTTTCGGGGACCGGCCCGAAAATTACAGTGAAACCCCGATTTTGAAACTTTTCGGGGACCGGCCTGAAAAGTCGGAACATTTCGGGGACCGGCCCGAAAAGTCGAACGAGCCGGGAAAACGCACGAATGAAAACTCTGATGACGTCATAATAAAAAAGTTATATAATTAAAACGTAAAACTTTGATGACGTCATAATAAAAAAGTCATATAATTAAAACGTAGGAAGAGGCAAAGTTTTACATTGCAAGTATAGGAAAATGCTCAGACTTCCGAAAATAGACGTTTAAAGCGGGAAAGTCCTACGATACGGGAACGCACGAGCGGGGTTTCACTGTATAGGGTAAAACGGGGGAATATGCCGACCTTAGTGAAAATTTTAAATTTATGAAAAACAATGTACAACATTGCAAATATTTTTTATTTTATATAGAGCTTGTAGTCTTTACAAGAAAATATAAAAGTAACAACTGAAAAATTAAACAGAAAGAAAAATATAAACTCATTTTTAAAAAGTAGCAAATTGGCCATTTTCCCCAAATTTGAGAGGAAAATGGCCATTTCGTTTGAGAATGTGACCATTTCAATGTATTTTTACTTAGGGTAAAACGGGGGAATATGACCCGTAGGGGAAAATGGCCAGTTATAAACTTATTGCCAGCACTCCCTAATCAACGACTAATCTAGCACTACTAATCAACGACTGTATGCTATATTAAATGCTCCTGCCGGAAAAAGCTATTTTTTAATTTTTAATATTAAAAATGCTTCTCAGTTTATGACTGGCCATTTTCCCCGACGGGTCATATTCCCTCTTTTACCCTATTCCATGTACAATATTGGTACTCTTTACAGAATCATCCTATTGAAAAGGATCGATATTCGATCATATCAGGCAGGACGTTTATCTGTCAAAACGATGTATTATGTAAATATTATCTAAGTTAAATGAAATTCGCATGTATTATTGGGATCCGCTATAGCAGTGGTTCTCAACCGCTGTGCCGCGGCACACTAGTGTGCCGCCAAACCTTTGAAAGTGTGCCGCGAAAAATTAAGAATGAATAATATTTATGTAATTGTATGAATCATATATAATATTAATGCATTGTTGGCTGGATATCTCTTTTGCAGTCGAACCACTGCACCAATTCCTATAAATAGAGTATCGTTAGAAAGATTTAACTCTCGAATTTCTGTGACAACCAAAACTTTTTATCGTTATTCAAAATCTAAAAATTAAGGAATAAAAATTAAATTTATATTATAGTTTCTCTAAAGAGATAAAATCCGCAGGTGGCACTGTAACTTAATAAGAATTTGATATAATCTGAATGCAATAAAAATAAATACAATAATTGTTAATAAAATTTTGTTGTTAAATCTATATTATTATTTAAAATACTTAGGTGTGCCGCAAAATTTAAAAATATTAAAATGTGTTCCTCAGCAGAAAAAAGGTTGAGAACCATTGCGCTAGAGGATTATATATGCTAAAAACCAAGGATTAGGTAAAATGGATACGAAACTCCCATAGGATAGCATTAAACTCGTTGGGCTATAAAGAGTTGCGCAGTCTAAGAAACACGATTTAACAAGTTTGACGGTTATTGAATCCGAGAACAGTTGGTGGAATTGGACAGGCCAAGAAATAAGTCGATCAGTGAAATGTGTGATAAGCTTTTTATGCCAGGGGTCAAACAGAGAGCAGTCAAAAATAATGTGGCAGACAGTATCAGGTTTATTGCTGCCACAGTTACAGAGGCCGAAATCTTTAATTTTGAACCTATGTAAATAATAGTTGAATTTACCATGTTCAGTTAAAAATTGGGTGATTTTAAAATTACATGGATTCAAATTAATCTTTAAACGGTCAGAAAGTTGTGGGAAGAATGAGTGAGTAACCAAACCCTTCTAATCATTAGTCCACCTTAGACTCCACTCATTAATGGATTCCTGGCGAAGGTGGTTACGAACAAAAGAATGGGAAACCATATTATAAGAGATGTTGTTATTAAGATAAGCAGTTCACAAGTAGATCAGCCAGTTCATTTCCCTGACAATCAGAATGTCCCCTAATCCAACAAACTTTACAGTTGAAAAGAGAGATACAAGTTTGGAAAAGCTTGAACATTCGGAAAGCTAATTGTAATGAAACTTTTGGTTGTTTGAGGTAGGAAAGTACTACTTATGAGTCAGTACAGAGTAAAGCATTGTGTAGTTGATTAGTCTTTATAAATTTTAAAGCTTGAAAAGTTGTGAAAATTTCTGCTTGTGTGATGTAATAACTATGAAGTTTGAAATCAAAACACTAGAAGTTGATTGTCCCAAAGGCACAAAAAGCAGATCCTACACAGTTGTGTAAGCTAGAACCGTCAATGAAAATTTTAAGAGGATGAGTGTTGTTAAATGTGCTAATTGCTGAATTATGACTATAATAGGAGTGAGGAAGCAGTCTGAAGTCGGCTGCAGTGTCAACTGGAAAGAAAGCATCATTAATATTAATTTTGCTGCCTTTTTTAGAAAAATATAATGTAACAGTTTTCTTAATTAAAATATCCAATGGCATTTTATTAGCAATAACAAATTCAGATTCACGAGAAATGGTTTGGTAACCTTTAATAATTTTGATGCAAACCCTCCTTGGAAATTTCAATAACATTTCTTTAACCTTAATTTTGTTAACAGCTTTGCCTCAGACAGGACAAGCATACAGTAGAAGGAGGCCCCAATGATGAGTTGCTATGCAGTTCAAAAGAAAAAGCATCCTTTCAGTTTTGCTGAGGACATGTTTATGAGGAACCCAAGAAGCATTTTTATCCAAAATACAGCCTAAGTACTTAATCTCATCAACATAGCTTAATTGCTTGCTTTTGAATACAAGAGTAGGTTTACTGATTTTCAGTTTATGAGTTACCAAAATAGCTTGGTTTTATTAGCATTAAAATTCAATTTGCAATCATTCCCCCATTTAAAATGTTTAGAAAGGATTGATATAGCTTTACTATCAATACAAGAGACTGTTTTATCAACAATAGTGACAAGGCAATTGTCAGCAAAGCAGAATAGGTTGCAATCAGAAGGAAGGAAGAGTTGAAAGATAGTATTCATTAAACTGTTCCAGAAGCCTGGACCACAAGCAGAACCTTGAGGGCAGCCCAGGGTGATGTCATTAGTGTAAAAAGAACCCTGGTGCAAAAGAGAGATTTTTCTATTATGAAAGTAATTGACTGCTAAAATATAGATATACATAAAGATTTTTGGGGCAATTATGTCTCCTAAGTTCAAAGAGTATTTTTGGGACCCAAGCATAATCAAATGCAGAAGAGATGTCAAGTGAAATAATAAGACATAATCGTTTTTTTGTGAAAGTTGTTTGAATGATGTTTTTGACTTTAAGGATTGCATCCACAGTATTGGTTTGAGGAATAAAGCCAAATTAGTTTCTATTGAGCAATTTATTTTTATGCAAGTGAAAATTGATGTGGTTAATGAGTGCTCTTTCAAGAACTTTAGCAAGTACCAGAAGAAAACTGATTGGTCTATAGCATATAGGGCTATCAAAGATTTTATAATCAGGTTTAGGGATGAGGCGACAGAGAGCATGATTCCATAAGGTAGGGAAATAGCCAGTTTGTAGGCAATAATTCAAAATGTTAACTATTAAAACTGGATTAATTGAATAAATATGTTTAATAATCTCTCCAGTAATCTGATCATGCCCAGGGACTTTACCATTTTTCAAAGAGTTAATAATATTGTGAATTTCAGTTTCCGAGAAAGGCAGGTCAAGTTCCGCATTGTAAGGTTGATTGATACAGATAACAGACAAATTTATTTGAGCTGTTATCAGAACCGTGGTTATCTTTTGGGAAAAAATTATTGAGGATTAAACTAGCTGCAGTGTTATTATTAAAGCAAGGATTACCATCTGAGTCTGTAAGTAAAATATCTTGATTGTTGAGAGAGAAATTGCATTTTACAAGTTTATAAACCCCTACTCTATGGGCCCATGTTGTCTTCCTCAGAACAAAAGATTTTCCAAGCTTGCAATTTGCTGTTATAGATAAGTTTTTGGTAAGTACTTTAAAATATTTGAAAAAATAAAAAGTTGGATAAAATATGCAATTAAATACAGTAACTATTTTTGTGTGTATTAGATATAATTATATAAGAAATATAAAAAAAAAATTTTTTATTACAAATAAAATATTGGGTTGTCTGAAAAGTCATGATGCATTTTTTCTATGTTTTAAAAAGTGTATTTATTTATATAAAGAATAAAGATCAATCAAAGATATATTGCCCATTTTGCTCAATAATCTTTTGCCATCTTTCAGGGAACTTCATAATTCCTTGTTCATAGAAGGACCTCTCTTTATCGGCAAAAAACTGAACAAGGTGCTGATCTGAACTGAACAACATACCACACAAGCAGTTTTGAAGAGAGTGAAACAAGTGGAAGTCTGACAGTGCAAGGTCAGACAAGTATGGTAGGTGTGGTAACACATCCCATCCAAGCTTCAATATTTTTTGGTGGGCAATCAAACTTGTGTGTGATCTTGCATTGTCGTGATGGAACACAACTCCTTTACGATTAATGATCTCTGGACATTTCTGGATGATGGATTCGTTCAAAATATTCAATTGTCAACAGTATACTTATGAATTGATTGTTTGGTTCCTTGTTAGAATCTCAAAAAACATGACACCTTTAAAATCCTATCATACTGAGAGCATAATCTTCCTCTGATGAATGTCTGCTTTCAATGTTGTTTGAGGCAGATCATCATGCCAGGACAAAGACCGTTTGTGCACCACATTGTTGTAAACAATCCACTTCTCATTACCAGTTATCAATTGCTTCAAAAAAGGATCATTTTCCTCATATTTAATGAGCATGTCGCAGATGTTTATGCGTGCCATCAAATGAACTTCTTCAAGTTCTTGAGAAACCCAAATATGGAGCTTCTTATGTATCCCAGCTTCTTCAGGTGGACGTGAATGGTTGAATGATGGATGTTCAATGTTTTTCAATCTCTCATGTATGTAACAATAGTTTGACTCAATTAATCCCTTTATTTTATCATCATCAACCTTAGTTGGGCTTCCTGACTGAGGAGCATTGTTGAGGTCAAAGTCACCAGCACAGAATTTTGTAAACCATTGTTGGCAGTAGAGCATTGTCATTATAAACTTTATGCAACTTTTCACAAGCTTTATGTGTGTTTTTCCCTTTACAGAAATAAAACAATAAAATATGGCAAAAATACAAAGTTTGGTCTTCCATCTTCAACTTGTCGTAAAATTTGCAAAAAAAATAAAATTTGTAAAAAAATAAAAAAATGGATCAATTTTTTTTAAATGAAGCTAAAACTATCAGCTGTTAAATGACAATAACTTTACATAGATGTGAATAACTCTAATACTTCCAAAAATGAACAATCGCCATCTGTTACAAAAATGTGTCATGATTTTTCAGACAACCCAATAATATAGAAATATTCTAAATGTTTATGAAATTTTGTTTTTAACCAGATATAATTTAATGATGAATACATGAGAATTTCTTGTATAGTGATATTTAGAGGGGAGATATTATTGGATATATATCAAATTTGTAATGGGTTTATTTTGTTTTAAATACACAATAAAGATTGGATAAATTTTTCTATACAAGATTATGTTCTGGAACTTCAAAATATAATATATTCATGCAGATAAGAAGTATCCATCCAATATGAAATACACGGATTTCCTATTCATGAAAATTTATTTGTAACCACAAATTTAATTTCCATGGCATTTTTATGCTTATTTGCAGATTCTTGCTGAATGGCAAAAATATTGTTATAAAGGTAAATCCCCTCTCTCTCTATAAAGGAAATTGTTACCAAATGTAGTCTCTGTGTTGTTCTGCCTGAAAATTCTCATCACATATCCTTGTTCACTCCACAAATCACAGGTAGGCCAAAAGCCTGTTCTTATCATCTGCAGGTTCCACAGAATAATGTGACCCTATGCTTAAATGAAGCCTCAAATTTAGGTGCTTAATTTCCTGCGTATTTATTCCTTATGCCAAGATTATAAAAAATCTGAGGCAAAAAGCAACACAAACACAGTTTTTCAATACAATTCAGGAAGACAATGTGTCAGCTGCCACATCAAACAACTACTCATCAAAACTAAGATTTTATTTATTACATAGTTAGTGTTTTAAAAAATTAAATAAAGATTTTTTATAATTATAATACTGTACACTGCATATATTGTAATTAGTCATAAGTACTGTAATACACATTAAATAAGGGGTCTTTAAACAGAAATATATAGATTAAGCAAGGATGAAAATTTTCTAAATGTTTATTCACTGCTTACTTTAACTTATTTAATTATAACTAGCCAATTAGCAGGAATTATTATACTCACAGATAAATTGCTTTAAATAAGCTTTGCGAAGCGCTACTTTGAATTTTATTAAAGCAATTTATCTGTGAGTATAGTAATTCCTGTTAATTGGCTAGTTATAATTAAATAATTAAATAAGGATGAAAATGCTGAGAAGAAACATTCGCAGGAACCTAACTCTATATTTCCCATAGGCACAATGGTTCAGTCATAAAGAATTTACAGAAAATAACTACTACAAATAATGAGATTCGACTGTATTTAATTTCATCTCTAATTTGATAGATTTAATCTAATTATTTTATTCTTTATTAATTTTCATTTGTTTGTATATTCTAATTTTTTATATAGCCTCCATCTTAAACTGAAAGTATTAAATCAAGTTTAACTGAATATACAGCTTGACTTACAATGGTGATGTATTTAGTAAATTCTGTGATTGGTCAATGCAATTTGATGGGTTTGAGTCCTTGATCCAATGGTCTAATATAAGAAAAATTTTTTTGTGTCTGGTTCTTATAGTTTTGTTTTTTTATGTTTATTAAGATAATGTATAGCATCTTAGTAAATATTAGCAGGGTTCAAATTCTGTTGTAAGTAAAGACTATTTGTATTTGATAGTTTAATAATATCAAATTTATTTGTTTATTTACTTTTTTAATCGTGTGGATAAATCATCAACAGGATCTCTCTCAACTTTATTATAAACAGTTTCTGTTCGTTGTGCCACATTATTCCATTGATACATTGAACATACTCTTGAATGTGCTTCAAATGGTGGAACAATTTTTCCTCGTCTGTAATCTTTTAGAGCTAGTTCAAGTCCATCTACAAGACCTGAAATATTAAAAATATATTTCTATGATATAATAAGATTTTAAACAAAAACTTAAAAAATAAAAATATATAAAACATATAATAAAGATGCTAAGATGTATTAAAAATATACATAAAGTTGCATTAAGATATTTAATATCTTAACATATACTTTGAACATAATTTTTATTTTTAATAAAAAACATTATGCTTTAATACTATAGGTATAGTCTTAAATAAAATTACTAACAACAAATAAAAATATCTAATTTTCTTTAAAAAAATATATAGGACAGGTCAGAATTAACTTCCTCACAAATTGTTTAATGAATTTTTATTAGCATTTTATAGAAATTTAATAAAAATTAAAGACCTATCGGCATCTCTCAGAAACCATACACAGGTAGGCCTTGATTAGTGCGAGTTTGAATAATGCAATATTTGATTTAGTGCGACTTATAAAAATGATACCATTTTTCAGTTACTGCGAGCAAATATTTGATTAATGTGAGTTGTAAGCATAGACTAGTCTTGCTAACAAATGTCCGTCCCTTTTGTATGCTCTATATTATAGAGAAAAATGTTAGGGGGGTCGATGAAGAAAACCATTCTTTTAAAAGGGGTCGATGCAAGAAAAAGATTGGGAATCCCTGATGTAAACAAAGCTCGAAGCGATGCAGCATTAACCACTGAAGAACGAGTGTTTGTGATAAAAGATGCAAGATCAAAGGCATAAAATGCAAATTAATTACAGGTTATTTTCAGAGGAAGTTTCATAAAGCTGGTCTAACAGACAAGACTATCCGTGAATTGGATATAAAATTTCCAGAAATTCTGCATTGCTTTTGAGTTCTAGAGAGCGACAGTCACCATGTGAAGATTGCAAATAACAATCAACAAAAATTTATTAAGTCCAGGATCTACTGCATGCTGTTTTTGTTTATTGTTTGTTATAATATATCTGTTCTTTATTATTATTATTGTAATATAGTTGAATGATTTGAAATTGTATTTGTTAAATATATTTGAGAAGTATATAAATTCAAAGAAAATGAATAATTTTTAAATTAATATCAATATTCATTACAGTAGGCAAGACAATCATTACATTTATCACATTTAAAGAACTTATCCAAGTCAGATTTGTAAAATGAATGGACGAGAATTGAGCCAGAGTTTAGTTGATTATACTGTATTATTAAATATAATGAGCTTCCTACATTATTCTGAAATTCAGATTTAGCATTTAGCACTGGTTACTTCAAACTGTAGTTAACTGAAAATGAAATTTCAATCTTTTTTTATAATTTTATTTTTATCAACATTTTTAAGAATATTATTTCATTAAATTAATTTTAATACATTCTAAGAAAAATTATAAAAAAAGATTGAAATTTCATTTTTATCAACATTTTTAAGAATATTATTTCATTAAATTAATTTTAATACATTCTAAGCAATAAATAATGCTTATCACATACTAAAGAGTGATTTTTAAAACATTATAGCAAAGGTATATTATTGAAGCTTTTAATGAAATATTAATCAGATAATCAAAGAATTACACAGCTAAACTTAAATTCTGTCCAGAAATTAAATTATATTAATTTTATCCTGATATTTTTGTTGAGTTATTAGTCATTATCATAATTTTTTCAAATTACACAGCTAAACTTATTCTGTCCAGAAATTGAATTATATTAATTTTATCCTGATATTTTTGTTGAGTTATTAGTCATTATCATAATTTTTTCTTGTTCAGATAACTAAAAAGGATAACATGCTGCTTTAGCTTGATGAAATCTTGTCTAGAACAGCAGTTCTCAACCTGTTCTCTTGAGAACCTGTGATATGCATACCATACTGGTACACGTATCACAGGTTTGCAAGACATGACTAGTAGTACGTGTATAATCTTGATTTCCTATTTGTATATTAAGCATATTTTTGTTGGTGGACTGAAATTTTTGAATTTTGAGTTTGGTGTATGAAAAGATTGAAAACTACTAGTCTAAAAGAATGGTTTATCTCGTTGATCTGTTTAATTTTTCTTAGCCAACTTGAAAATGTTAAGTAAAATGTGTATAAAAGTTTATTATTCTTCTCTTTATAATCCAGTTAAGTTTGCTTATTTTCAATTAAAAATTGAGAGATTCCTTAAAATTAACAAATGTTTTAAATTTATTATAGACAGCAAAACTACAGCTAGCTAAACAAAATGTGATTGATCATCCAGATGAAGCTGAGCAGCAAATGGAAATCTTAGATTTAAAGCAGAAGTATATTTTCTTTTTATATTTTTGAAATTTTATAATCAAAATACAAAAACTTATTTTTTAATTATATAGATTGAGGCAAGTAATAGAGAGAATCAATGAGCATTTGGAAGAACTACGTTATGGAATGGCAGAGTTATAGAGATTTGAAAATGATAGAATCTCAATTCCATAAAAATATGTGATAGTCATTTTTATCTATATTTTAAGAATATTTCTTTTTAATGTAAAAATTTACATTATATCAATGCTTTTGTAATTTTTGTAAAACAATTGCAAATTATGTAAAATTGTCAAGGATCAATGAATTTATATAAAAGTAACAAGTTTCCTGTTTTTAATTATGCTTTAAACAGTATGCTATAGAGAGAGACATTGATAGAAATAACTAATAAAATGCTTCTGTTTATTAATTTTTATTTCCCTCATAATTTGGCTAATGTTAAAATTTTAACTTAAACATTGTGTTATTGTTTTTATTTGATTTTAAATTTTACTTTTCATTAGTAGATATATATATGAAGAAAATCTTTCTTGTGCCTAACCGTTCTGTCAGAATTATTTTCTTTAATCAGTGTATAACTGTTCTGTATTCAATCGAATCTCATCTGATAGTCTTTAACCTCCTTGTCCTGAGAAAAATTTTGCAATGTATACTACAAATTTTTAGTATTTCTCATCTTATTAGAATTCTAAAAGTGTAAAAAAATTTTTTTTTTCAATTTGTTTTTGTTGTTGCACAACATTGTGCCCCTTATAGGGGACAATAGGTCTCAGTGTGTACAAAATTACAAAATTCAAACACTATAAACCCTTGAATTCATTTAATTTATATCCTTTACAATTATTTGAAATTAATTTTTAAATTAATGTTTGGAATACATTTTATATTATTTTTAACATTTTTTGCCACATTTCTTTAAAAAAAATTATTATCCATACAATTTTTTTTTCCATGATAAATTTTAGTCATTTCTGTTATTAATCATACAGAGAAATACATTGCAGACTGTGCATCTTACTCTTAATTTTGCATTCTGATAACCTCACCTATTTTTCTTTCTTTCCATAGCTAGTATTTCTAGTAACTGTTATGCCCTTGATGATCATTTTTGTTCAGGTAGATGAGAAGTTGGTTTTCTTTTTACAATCTGACTTTTTTGAATTTCTAAGGTATCATCATGTTGTTAAATTGTAGAAACATTTTGTTTTGAATAAATTAAATTTTCTGTAATTGAAGTTCTGAATTCAAGACTATTCCAGATAACTGCTCTTTGTTTGCTGCAGTGTTTGCTTATTTTTGTACTGAATACAATCAGAGCAAATTGCAAAATCAACAAAATGCATAACTCAGCCCATTTTTTAGTTTGCATACCAATATGATAGTAACTAATTAGTCTATTTAAAAAAAATAATACCATCCCTTTTATCAATTATTATAGTAGTATTTTATTATAAATGGGCAGTCAACTTCATACACTCTTCTTCTTTGACCATATAGTACATTTTGAAAAATAGAATGTGAGCCCTCAATTGAAGAAGCTAAAATTATAAATTTGTTATCAAAACACTTTAACTATACTTATTTGGCCATCATCGCTATTGGACCACCTGATCGATAGTCGATCAGGTGATTTGATATCAAAGATCATCTCTTTTCATTGCAGCATTAGATTTGAGTACATTTTTTTGGGGGGATTCCTGATAGTTTAACCATACCAGTGCCCTGGATGCCATTATTACTGTGCAATAGATAAAGATGTATAGAAATAAAATATCTGTCCATATATATTATATATTCTTGTGACTGAGTTTTGCTAACCTCATCACTGCCTTTCCTCTAATATCAAGCTCTTCAAATTCTAGGTTTTCAATGATTATGTGGCCTTTCCCTTTGTATAAAAAAAGTCTAATGATAAATCATCTGGTGCAGTGGCAATGAAATTTTTAAAAATCTGCATGGATTTGGTTTTCCTCTGATGTATTGTCTTGCAGCAATATGTCCCCAAAATGGTATCATTTCCTCATCTACAGAAATATCTTTTGAGCAACCATCTTTCACTCATTCTATCAGTGGTTTTTAATTTTCAAAAATTAGAGAAAATAACAGATTTTCATTAATTTTGATATTTATAATATGTTTTAATAAAGAAAGCAGCATTGGATCCTATTGTCCCTTATAGGGGACATAATAATTTGGTAAATAAAACAATTGCAAAATGTAAATATTAATAAAATTTATACATTAGATTATTTATACATATCTTTTGAACTTATATGCAAAATATGAGAAAAGCTATCCAAGGAAAACTCCAAATAAAACTTTTTTTTTTTTTTTTTAAATCGTAGAACGACATGTGAATTTGTAATAGATACTATAATTCAAATATAAAGTATGGCAAAACTACTGCTACATGGATAATGAAAAAATTTCATAGACATCAACATACAATTAGCTAAAAAACTGAAAATATTAAATAGAATAAGCACAAAAAATTCAATGTTCCCTATAGGGAACTCCAGGACTGAGGAGGTTAAACACAATCTCTCAAATTTTTTAAATATAATTATCGAATATTGAAATATCTATTTTGTTGAAGATAATTGTTATAGCATTTGTTTGCTTTTTAAATTTGCTTAAATAATAATGCGATTGGAGGTTGCAAATTCATATTCCAGTTCATTTATAAAAAAATTTTTTATACTATTGTATAATAAAAATAAAGTTGTGAAATGATGATAAATAAAAATATCCATAACATTTATTAAAATATGGTGCAATGTTTGTGAACAGTCCTCTAGCTATTCCTACATATCTATAAACTTTTCACGGACGACCTTAAGTATCAATAGAAACAAGCACTCCATCCGGCTCCCCTCCACGGGTGTGGGTGCAGCCCAAGGTGGAACTGACCCCGCCCATTAGGATGTGTGGCTATGCAGACGCGAATTTAGCAGCGAGCTCCATCCGGCTCCCCTCCACGGGTGTGGGTGCAGCCCATGGTGGAACTGACCCCGCCCATTAGGATGTGTGGCTATGCAGACGCGAATTTAGCAGCGAGAGAGAGATTTTTGGCTTTATCGCACTCATAGAATGCAACTATGCATGAGCGAAAGCTGAGAAATATTGAGCAAGAAAGTATTTCTCGCTTACATCCAATTCGTTTGATGCTTCTCGCTATATTGTGCATCTGCGCAATCTCTCCTACTTCACTTTCATTTCCAACATGGATGCCTTTAATAAACTAGAACAATCGCATTTAAAAGAAAAACTGTATTTGCTTATTCCGAAATTTGGGATAAACGATTAATTAATATTGAAACAGAGAAATCATCGATATACAACCTTATTAATAATTTTTCTGAGTAGTAGTAGTCTGTCTATTCATTTTGTTTAGTCGCAAACACACTTCACGCTACTGCATGACGGTTTTAGCAATAGTTAGAGATATTTTGCGAGAAACTTGTTTTCTCGCCTTCGCTCGCTCTTGACAAACTTTTCGCACTCTCGAGTCTGCACAGCCGCACCTTTAGTAATCTCATTGATTGGAAAGGGGTGTAAAAATGCAAAAACAAAAAACAAGCATTCTGATACCCGAGTTACAGCCATTACACTTAGAATTTTTGATATTACTATTAAGAATTTGTTAAATGTATGAGGCTAGACAGACTTTATAGTCTTTTAAAATGTAAATCTCAAAACATTTTAAAAACCACTTATGGAAAAATTCTGTTTAATCCTTATTATTGATATACCAGGACATCAGTTTGAACTGTACAGTTCCATGTGATAATTGTAAATGAATTGTTTATGCGTATACAGAACTTAATTTTTTACGTAAATCCGTAAAAAAATATTGTAAATTTAAGCCAATTCGAGTTCAAAAGAGATGTTGACAGACAGCTCATGTATGATTCATATTATTATAGCAAAGAATGGTATTTCTATTTGATATAGTGGAATTATGATTTGGCAATAGTTCAAGTTTATAATTCACTCTTTTCATCAGTTTTGAAAAATTATATAAATCTTTCGTATTCAAACTATTTTTAGAATTTAAATTTTACTATTTCAAATTTACCTAGGTAAGGGTGTAGTCGTGATGACCGCACGAAATATACTAAAGTATATGTAAAGTCACACTCCATCGATAGTTCATTGTATCTGATGACGAAATAGTATGATTAAAAATGCCACCATCGCTTTTGATACGTAATGTACACTACTTTCTATAGCAGAGACGTTTAGTCGCGCACTATGTACACGAAAGTTTACACATTGGCAATGATGAATAGATAATGTATTCAGTGATTGTACTCGAGATTTACCAGAAAATCTCATTCCCGATTCTTGAGAAAAATTCTTAAAAATCGGGAATTAAAAATTCTGCAAATTTATATCCTAAAAATTTATAATATGAAATATTTTGAATATATATATATGAAATATTTTGGTCCTGTGACTTCGAATCAATAAACTAAGCTGATAAATCATTGATTTAATCCTCTACGAACTTTAGTTTCAGATAATTTTTTTTTAAATATAATCACGAAATAATCTTAAACCGGCATATAAACCTAAAATAACACAGATCAATAAACTGTACAAAAATCATTGTAATTTAAAGATTTCTATTGTAGACCTGCCATATGACGTAGGCAGATTTGTGACAACGTTTACGTAAACAAAGCCAAAACAAAATTTTTATCCATGTTTTTACCCCATTCAGCACTTCGCCAGAGTAACAATGACGTCTTATGATAAATAAGGAATATAGTGTAGTGCAGTACTTCTCAAAGTGTGGGTCGCGAACCCATATGGGGTCGCAGAAATTTTAGCAAATGTTTTAATTCGTATCCCTAGTTTATATACCCCTACCCATGATCGCGAAATATTTTATCGGGAAAAGGGGTCGCCAAGTGGAAAAGTTTGAGAAGCGCTGGTGTAGTGTATCAGAGAATGAATGAATAGCTAGCCCTCAATCATTCCCCAAAATTTCCATCTTCATCCAATAGCCAGGCCAGCGACCATAGCAGGGTTTGGCAATTATTTTCTGCCGAGGGCCGGATAAACAATCTTCAGGATGAAACGGGCCATATAAAAATTGAAAAGTACCTAAGCACGAATTTAACCTTAGGGCGTGGTAAAGCTGTGCCACTCGAGGTGTGGGACCCGGATTTGAATCTGGATCCTCCAGTTTTTCATGAGTGGTCTGAGCCCGGTCAGTCGAACCCCATCCTTCAACCATCCGGTTGACTCTATCATGGGTGTTGGCCAGCCTGTGATGGGCTCTAGGTCTGAGCCCGATCAGTCGAACCCCATCCTTCAACCATCCGGTTGACTCCATCATGGGTGTTGGCCAGCCTGTGATGGGCTCTATAAGTGGCCGCCGTTAGATGAAGTATATCCCTCGTGTGATATGGCGGCTTAACCTACCTAATTATTATTATGTAATGAAATTATTGATGATAACATTAGCTAATCTGTTAATAATTAATAAAACTACTTTGATATAAAATGACTATTCAAGTTCAAGCAAGATTTATTCTTGCACAAACATTCCTCTCACCATCACACGAGAATAATAATAGTTGCGCCAATTTATCTGCACTCGTTCTTGTCAATATTACTAATGTGTATAACTACTTTTGTGATATTTACACAAAGAATGTGTAAATATCGTGTATCAATATTATTTTTAAAATATATATATTTTTTGTTATTTTCTTAGTTTTTGTTTGTATGCAAAGAGTTCAAAAGCATCTGTAGAAACTATTTTTTCATTAGAAACATTAGATAATAATTCGTCCTACGATTTAATAAATTCAGATAATTTTCTTTAAAAACATAAATATTTTATCAAACTGATTGATGGTGTTAGGTACCTCCGTAGTTAATTTTGTAGAAACAAATTTACAATTTAATGTGAATGGTGAAATTTACTATGTTCATAGTTAATTATATCATCAAAATTTGGATAACTCGGTAGTGTACGTGTACACTAGCACCAGTATCCATTATTTTACATTACAGAGTAGCCATTATTTTACTTTTTTCTTTTCGAGTAGAATTTTACAAATGTGGACCTTGAAACTGTAATGTGTTCTAGTTCATGCGGCGGGCCGTATAAGATGCCTTCGCGGGCCGGATCCGGCCCGCGGGGCGCCTTTTGCACATCCCTGGACTATGGAGTTCTTATAAAATTACATAGCCAAACTAGGATCCTAAACTTTTCCTGTTGCATTTGTTGGTCTAGGTCAGGGATGCACAAACCGCGGTCCTCCGTTAATTTGTTGGCGGCCCGCTTCACCATATGTTATTTTAACAAGTCACACAATCAACGAATTATTTGTAGTTTTGAACAATGCATTTTCAAATAATTTTCTGATGTGAAATTATTTTTAGTGGTTCGATAATGTTTTTAAACAATAAGGAAAAAATAATAATAGTTGTATTAAATTAATAAACATTTTTTTATTTTTACTGTATTGTGTGTGTGAAATAGGTAATTTAAAAAAATTGTACACGCGCACACAAGGTAGCACTGTCGCTTAACTAATGAAAATTTAGAATCTTGCGTTTGGCTATTACAAATATGTCGAATCTAGCAAAACAAAAATTGTTAAAAATCAATGCAATACCATGCATCCAATTAAAAATTCTTTGTTTACTTTTGATTATATTCTTTGTAACATGTAATTAATAAACACAATATGATATAACTTTCGTAGTTTTTTGGTGGCCATGCTATAAGCCACAGTGAATCTATGCGGACCTTGGTCTTAACAAGTCTGTGCATCCCTGGTCTAGACAGTCAAATATAATGACGTGTAAACAAATAAGCTCTCATACGTCTACATAAGATTGGGCACAAAAATTCCATTTCTGGAATTTTTCTATCTAAACCATATGATCCAAATAGAATCCGTTTGACAGATAAACGAATAGATTGTTTGTGTATATTGAAAAGCTATTTTATACTGTAGAAATAGGAAAAATTGTATATTGTACAACGGCACAACGATTTGTGTGTACAGTATACAAATTTTTTCGATTTGGGTTTAATCTATATATATATATATATATCTACATATAAATCTAACTGTTAAATATATCCATATTA
>AYEL01072075.1:0-17198 GCA_000484575.1 Olivierus martensii
CCCCCTCCACGGGTGTGGGTGCAGCCCGTGGTTGGAACTGGCCCCGCCCCCTTAGTAATCTCCCTGATTGGAAAGGAAGCGTAAAATATGCAAAAAAAGATGAATGAAATACTCTTAGGGTTGGCAACATTTATTATGCAAAAGTTTCATCAGCACGGATACAATCGTACGGCGCATATGCATAATTGTAACGTCGTGATCGGTAGTTGTTCGAACTGCCGATCACCATATTCAATGCAAACATAGCATCGTTGAATGAAACTCTGGGACACTCAAAAATCCCCGGCATTCCACGTACCACGTCGATGCTACGTACTACATTACGTCAGATACGTCACAAAACTTTCAGATGTTGTATCTTTTTTAACGAAGCTCCAATCAAAAAATTACTCTAAGAACTTTTGCTTATAATTGCCTCCTCTACATGCTCCTCCAATTTTTTTCCAGCCTTTTGAATCACCCTGTATAGAGTATACTAATTAAGTTCGAGATGGAAATTCATGCGGCCCAAAAAACGATGTCATTGGATATTATCTGGATCGGATCGAGAACAACAAAGCTCGATGATCGAAGATCGGCTTGTTGGTCCTTTGTTGATTTTGAACGATCATCTTACATTATTCTAAGATTAGTCAGGACTCCAAAGATGAGATCATCTTTGCTTCGAAATTGATATATAATATTATTAGGACATAATAGTGGGTGACACACAAATGAATACAACCCGTGTCACGATAACGTCATTGTAGACGAAAATGATGCACCAAATTTCGGACAATCTAGCTAGTAATTTTTACATCCGAATGAAGTTACATTATTTTTTCGTTGCAAAATTATCAAATTCGATGAAATTCGTCTTCCATTCTATTACTGTTTATGACTCGTTTCTGGATTGACGGGTTAGTACTAGTGTTGAACAACGATAGGAAAACATCGATGTTTAACTTCGATAATACCGTCAAAAGGAAACATCGATCTTAGAAAATATCGGTCCCAAAAACATCGATGTTTTCTAACATCGAAGTTTTTTTTTGTGCATTGTTAGTAACAGCTGCATTGACATACTCATCATGTATTTCCCAGTATTTTATCAACTATTTTAGTTTATTAGCTAGATACTCGCTAGTATACCGTTCTCATAATAGGCGCATTCGGCAATTCAGATCAATCTGACTGGATATCTTAATAGATCACGTGACTTCTGAGTTTCGTCTGACACATCTGACTTGGCATTTGCCGAACGCATATGTCTGCTTCTCTACTGACCAACATGGCGGAAGAAGTGATAAATTAATACAAGTTTTTACATATATTACAATGCTTTACATGCATAGTATATCGAATTAAAAAAAAATTTACACTGGACTATAGTCGTTTCCACATAAAGAACAGAGCCGAGCTACATGTTAGCCACTCGTGTTTTCCTCCGCCGAATATGTAGTTCCATATAAATGTGTGTTATATAGTGATTAATCAACCCAAACTTAAAATAAGGTGAAAAATGTAGTTTAAATAATTATATTATGTTATATGGAAATTTATAGTATTAAAGTTATATTGTTTTGGCCTTTGAAAATTATCATCGCGATACAGGTTTTTGTTTTGAATTTTCAAAGGCCAAAACAATATAATTTTTATACTATAAATTTCCTTATAACATAAAATAAGGTGAAAAATGTAGTTTAAATAATTATATTAAGTTTGGGGTTGATTAATCACTATATAACACACATTTATATGGAACTACATATTCGGAGGAGGAAAACACAGCCACCTGTGGAAACGACTATCGCTCTGTCTTTATGTGGAAACGACTATAGTGGCTAATCATTCTCAATATAAATACCATTTATTGAAATAATTATCAATAAAACAAATATAAATTAACAACGACATTAATAAATAATAAAGAATTTCTTTATCAATTACTAATAATAACAAAGCAACTTTAGGATGAAGCAACGTGAGCATACTTTTCAACCGATAAACACACACGAATTCTCGTATTAATAATGTCTACTTATGTAACAAGATATCTTTCCTTCAGTTATACGTTTTTGCTCCTCTGAATGTTAGATTGAAAGTGATGAAGTTTTTCAACTCTCATTTTAATTTTGCATAAATATCTCACGGGCGCCGCCATGTTGCTCAGACTAATGTCAGAAACTACAGATGTGACTGACGAAGGTCTAATTATCTGAATTCAGAAATCGTCAGTTGTCTGATCTGCCGAACGCGGCGCTTCAGTCAGATATACGTCAGAACTCAATGCCGAACGATTATTGTTCAGATTTCTTAAGAATTCTGAATTGCCGAATAGACCTAATATAAAATCGTCCAATGCTACATTGCATAATTTACTTTCCTCATCTATAAAGTGGACAGTCAAGCTAATGTAACTCCTCTTCTGTATATCTGTTCATAAATCAGTTGTCAATAAGCAAAATTTCATTTGAGCTGTTGTTTGACTATGTCTACCATATTAATATATTTATCGGAAATTAGTCTTTTAATCGTTGGTCGAGAAGAAATTTTGTACGAAGACGCTATTGTCTTTATGAAATGTTGAAAACTTTCACCATCCAAGTACTCATTGTCTTTACACACCATAAATATAACAGCTTGATTTACTTTATTTTCTACTGATTCACCTGATTTGAACTCCTCAATGATCCTAAACATCTCAGATATTTTTCTTTGTTTTCCTGGGGAGAGGTTGTGATGATGATGCTTCGTCAGTGTCTTTATAGCATTTTTCTTCCTTTTGCAAGATATTTCTGAACTCCAAGAAGTTTGCTTTGATGTTTGCTTTCAAGATGACACCTTAAATTAGTGGTATTATCACTGTTTTTCAGTTCTTTTGAATAATATATGCAAATTGCTTTTATTTTTAGCAAAATATTGCCACAGAAAGATTTTCGGAGGCATACCTACTGAGCTACAAAGGTATAAATACTTTGAAATAAAAAAATAAACCGAAAGCGTTTCGAATATTAATTAAATGACGATAATAAAGTGTCTCACGTGACAAATATAAGCATTAAATCAATACTGCCAGACGGATTGTTCGATTTTCCTAAGGCAAAACTAAAAAATTAAATAAAATCATCACCAATTATAAAAAAATTTCATTTATAAAATATTAGGTAATATTACTTAACCCAAAACGTCAATTCTACTACATAAATAGAAAAAAACATCGAACATCGATGTTCAACACTAGTTAGTACATAAAGCTCTAGATTCTTCCATCAAATTATAAAAAAATTAAAAACGAAAAAATCATTCATCAAAGTAAATTTGAATAATTAAAAAAAAAGCGCTTAGCATTGAATTGTTTAATTCAAACTACCAAATCCATGACCACTTTTGCAATTTTTTTGAAGTTTATTGGAACAGTGTAATCTATAAATTTTGGTATACAGTATAAGAATGAGTCATATAAAAAGATATCTTTTTGTCAACAGATGATTCCACTTTTCATTCTGGGAGAATGTAAGTGACGCACAGTGGTCATTTTTGTCGATCTGGGCGAGCGAAATTATTTTATTTGAAAAAACATAAAATGAATGCTTGGAAAACTTTACGAAAGGATAGAAGACTAATTTAAAAGAATAATTTGTACATGTTTAGGGATAAATTGCTGAAGAATAACTGAAATAAAACCAAAACTGAATTTTACAAAGCATTACTCATATATTTGCTTTTGATATTTGTTTGAAGGTACAAATAAATAAATATTTATTCTTCTGATAGTACTACTGCTATCAGCGATGTGTTCAAGTACTTCATTTTGAACGAAAAGTAGTCTTCGGACTGTACGTTCCACTAACGACTGGAGTTTAACTTCGGCTGAATTTCACTTAACTGTTACGTTTTTCCTATGTCCTGCTTGGATAACATTGCTTTTGACAAGCAACAATGCATTATAGTTTGGGTAATTGTTTGCATCATGAGATTTACTCATTTTTTGTACAGCAATGCATTATTTTTTGGTCAGTGTTGTGTTTATATACAAAGCAAGAGTTTGTACTGTTTCAACTGTATTTTGTGGATTGTTGCTGTGAAGTGTAACACAGGTTTTTTTTTATTTCTGAGGATCTTTTAGAAGAAAAACTAGATACTCACTTAACTATATAAGCTACATTTCTTTTTCAACTTCGCGTAACATTCGTTCTTGACGCAAATATCAGTTCATCTTTTGTAAACATTTGCAGGAGCGTACGAACTTTCCTCCGTTTGACCGTATCACTGCAGCTAGCGAATATTTTCTGATCTTCCAGATGGTGATGGAGTTTTTTTGAATTGAATTCCCCCGAAAACAATCTTCTGGCCCAGCCATTTCTCATTTATAGAGAAACTTAATACGATGGCATTTTTTCCATTTCAACATTGATTGCAAAAGTTTTTAATCGTTTTTTTTTTAATTAAATAGGTCTATTTAATATCCTCCTTATACTCCGAGAAATCACTTCTTTGCATCAAAAACTTCAAAACTGCGTCAGTTTTCATATGTTTGATTTATCACGCCAAACGATAAATAGTGCTTATCGTTGCACTCCGCATATCAAACTTAAAAATGACATCAAAATCAAAAGTTGCAAATAGTTGCAGCTAAATTTAATACAAAACAATTATTTACAGTATTTAATAACTTCATGCAATTAACTCGACCAATCCGTGCCAATCCCGAGTTTTCTGTTAATAAAATTTAGCAAAATCATAAAAGAAATATCAATTTTTAAGCTAATTTTTAAAATCATGAAACTTTATCCATATGCCAATAATACTAATTTTTTTACACTGTAAATTGCTTGCTTACTTATAGGATCCATAGCAAGACCAGAAAAAAAATTAATATTCAACATAAAATTACTTATTAAAATGAAGGAGACGATTCGCTACGAGTGCAAGAATATCTAGACCCGCAGAAACGTCTTCTTTACAGCGCTACCAACTATTCCCCATTCAATTTTTTAATTAAATATTTTTAGATTTTATACTCCCATATATTAACGCTTATTTTTATACAACTAAAAAGTTTAAATCGTCTAGTCGGATTTTTGACTTTAGCTCACCCAGTGGTGAGCTAAAGTCAAAAATCCGACTAGACGTTTTAAACTTCTTAGTGACAAAAGTGACCACTGTGTGACGGGGCGAAACAAGCCCTTACACAGCCTGCCCACCCCTGCGGAGGAGTCAGTCGGATGTGGAGGACGGGGATCTACGAACCGGGATCGGACTCCATGATAACTATTTTGAAGGGGTGGGACCCGAAACTTGAACCAGAGTTCTCGAGTGGAAAGCCGAAGCGTTTCCATACGGTCAATCCGACTGACTACAAAAAATATCATCATCATCATGCTTAAATTTTAAACCAGGATATTCATAAACGTAATTATAATCACCCTCTGAGAAGTTGAGCTCTGAGCCGCAAAATCTATTCTTAAAAATAGGGAGAAGTTTTTTGTTAACAGATGACGTCACTTTCCATTCTGGGAGAATACTAAGTGGCGAGGCGAAACAAATCCTTCCACTGGCTGCCCACCCCTGCGGAGGGGTCAACCGGATTGTGGAGGACCGGGATAGACGGGCAGGGCCTGGACCCCATGATAAATATTTTTAAGAGGTGGGACCCGAGACTCGAATCCGGGTCCTCCAGCGTAGAAAGCCGAAGCGTTTCCACGCGGCCAATTCGGCCGACAGGGGTAGAGGTTAAAAACCGAATGTGCTACCTTTATACCGGTTAACGGCTAGTCACAATAAAATAACTACGGTTGACCCGGGTTCACGTTCTGAGTCTAGTCCTGGAATTTGTCGGGGTTCTGAGCACGGCCTGGCGACCCCCTTCCTTCACTATCTGACCCCCCTCCACGGGGTGGGTGCAGCCCGTGGTTGGAACTGGTCCCACCCTCTTAGTAATCTCCCTGATTGGAAAGGGGGCGTAAAATATGCAGAACCTTAGTAATCTCCCTGATTGGAAAGGGGGCGTAAAATATGCAAAAACAAGAAAAACAAAAAAACTACGGTTTAATAATTATAATTAATTTAATCCTTAATTATTTTATTGTATGATTCTAGCCGTTAACTGGCACAAAGTAACATTCGATTTTTAACTTCTCCCCTATTTAGGGTTGCCATATCTAGCTGGGACCTCGTCGGGACACACTGAGATGGGGTGTAGAAATGAAGTAAAAAATTTATTTAATATAATTACTTTTTATTTGGAACACTTTTATTTAATATAACTACTTATTATTTGTCGGGATATCGGGACAAGAAGGTCCATAACGGTGACGGTCCCGATATATCGGGACGGATGGCAACTCTACCCTATTTTTTAAGAATAGACCTTGCGGTTCAGATCTCAACTTCTGAGGTTGACTATACTTATACTAACATACTTAAAAATATGATTTTCAAAAATACAATACTTAAAAATTGTTAGAAATTCTCAAATATTGCATTTTCGAAAATTTAGTAATAAATATATACTATTATAACTTAATATGATTACGCTATTTTTTTTTATTCGTTGAAACAATATAAAATATGCATGGCAACTGCTATAACCTGAAATACTTCATCACTGTTTTGCTTAAGCTGCATTGCACAATTAATTTGAATGATTAATTACAGTCAAACCTGTTTTTATGCGGTCGGTTTTTGTGCGTTATTTTTTTTAATTACATTTTTTAATTAATTTTTATTCGTTATATGCATTTGATGGAATGTTTTTTATATACTGCACAAAAAAATTGCACATAAAAATCGCACAAAAAAAAAATATCGCACAAAAACCGACCGCATAAAAACAGGTTTGACTGTATACACAATTGGTTTGACGAAATAATCCAACGCATTCATTTTGGATGATTCTCCAAAAATAATGTCGATGTAATACGTCTGTACGACATACTGAATGAATCATCCAAAGTAAAGCAATATTTATTTATAAACTTCTTTCAAAATGGAGTCAAGTGAGATCAGTTTTCGTGTGGGAATTATATAATTATCGAATACATTATAAATGAATGGAATGTTTTCGATAAATTTTACAAAATTTCTTGAGAAGAAAAACGGATAAAACGATGAATATTATAATGCAATGCAATGCTTCAATAACTTTATTAAAAGAGTAGATTATAGAATGTGAGAAATGTTAAAAAATCTACGAATATCAGAAGTGCAAAGTTGCTTGAAAAGTCACAAATTTTCAAGATATCTCAGACAATTTACATTTTTAATTTAGCTTTCTGCTAGATTAAAACTTAATATTGTACGGAGACAATGCCGTACCTAGAAATTCGGTCGCCTGTGTGCAATTGTTAGTTGGTGCCCCCATATATCGATGGCCACCCCTATTCAATCAATCAAACAAAAACTAGAAAATTATCAGTAATAATACATAACAGTCATAACAGAACATCTTAGAAATTATCGATATTAATACAATACGTAACAGCCAAAACACAAATGAAGAACATCTTGGAAATTGTAAATTAAAAATTTTCGTCGCATATAACTGCAATATTAAATAAACTTCAAATTTCACTACATACAAAAATTAAATATCTAATTAGATAAATAATATTTTCAAAAATAACAGTTTCATCCAATAATTTATGCTCTATTGCTATAATTGATAAATTTGCTACGCGTTTTTTTGCATTGTCGCTCTTAGTTTTTGATTATCTTCAATTCGACACAGAAATGATGAAATAGAACAGTGAATAAAAAAATATATGTACCATTTTTTTTATTTTGTAACATGTATTAATACTATTGTATTACATTAATTATAGACATTTTTTATTGCTAATATCGATTCTATTCATGAATCATTCATGAAAATCAAAAATATTCAAGTAAATAATTTCTGTTGTATTACATTAATTATAGACATTTTTATTGCTAATATCGATTTGTATAGTATTACATTAATTATAGACATTTTTTATTGCTAATATTGATTTGTATATTACATTAATTATAGACATTTTTTATTGCTAATATCGATTTGTATTACATATATTATTACTATTATATTACATTAATTATAGACATTTTTATTGCTAATATCGATTTGTATTCAACATTAATTCTTTTTTTTATTTTGTAACATGTATTATTACTATTGTATTACATTAATTACAGACATTTTTATTGCATATTACATTAATTATAGACATTTTTTTATTGCTAATATCGATTTGTATTCACAAATATTCATAAACAGTTTTTATTGCTAATATCAATTTGTATTCATAAATCATTCATGAAAATAAAAAATAATCAAGTAAATAATTTATGTTTGTGATGAGGAAGGATTCTTCCTCATTTGACATTTTTTGCTTTATCGTTAAGAACTCATCTAAGATGAGGAAGGTTCTTTCTCATTTGATACTTTTGTTTTTTCATTAAGCATGATGAAGAAGGTTCTTCTCATTTGATACTTTTTGTTTTTTTGTTAAGAATCATCTAACAAAAGATGAGGAAGTTCTTCCTCATTTGACACTTTTTGTTTTTTCGTTAAGAAGTCATCTAATTGCTAATGTCGATTTGTATTCGTAAATCATTAACGAAAATCAAAAATATTCGAGTAAATAATTTATGTTGGTGATGAGGAAGGTTCCTCATTTGACACTTTGTTTTTTCATTAAGAAGTCATGTAACATCGTTTGCCTTTTCCTCTTTCTTTCAACAAGCAATTGCCAATACCAAGACATCTCATCAATGACACTTCGTCTTGTCTTTGAACATCAAAATTTGGATCATTTCGTATAATTATTCATAATTTCTGCAATAACGGTTAAACTTGTTTTCAGAAAATCCATTGCAAGTCCCTTTTGCTCCTCATCTTCAAAAACGCTTACTCTTGATGACCGATCATAAATATGAACTGTGATCGCAGCAAACTTTCGTATATACTACACTACATTGATATCAAACACACTGTAAGAAGGCATAGGAATATTAAAGCAACAAATTCGTGCGATTTCAAATTTATGAGTATAAGGTTTGAAAAACCGCACCAAAGTGAATCAATAAAAAATAAAATTCGAAAAAACCCATTATATTGAAACAGCGTTAAACGGAGCATTAAGCGGGGTCTTACTGTATGTAAATTTCACGGTTTGAAAAACCGCACCAAAGTGAATCAATAAAAAATTTATAAAATTCGAAAAAACCGCATTATATTGAAACAGCGTTAAACGGAGCATTAAGCGGGGTCTTACTGTATGTAAATTTCCAATGCATTATTATTTTTTTTTAATTTCAAAGAGAGATTGAATTCTCTATACAACTTTTGAAATAACACACACAATCATTCAATATAACATTTCTTCCCATTCTGAAAAAGTGCCAGAAGCAAACGAATTGGCTAAAAATTCAGATCTTATTGTTCACAAATTAATGTTATCAGTACGACTGAAAAAAATTTTCAATTTGCAAAATCAAAAAGTTGGTGGTTGTTCTTTTTTGAAACCACATTTATCATATCACCATTAATCAAAGCTGAACAAAAGTGTCTATTGAGGGGGAAAAATAAAATTTACTTATGGACAATGACAATTACGATTTAAAAATCTTCAATTTTCAAATATTAAAAACTGATCTTTTAAGTTGGCATTATTATTATAAAAGATACATTTGTTAATTGAGTAACCCATTTATTTATCTTATAAAAAATACAAAATGCAATAATGAAAAATCCTGATGGTGCCATTCTTTCAAATGTTTATTATAAAATATAATTTTGTGATTTATAAAAATGATTTAATCATTTAAAATAAATTATTGCAAAAACATTCCTTTTTCTTAGAGTTTCTGCATAACATATGGCATAAAATTTCTATTGTTTATTAAATTTCAAAATGCATAATTTTTATTTCCTTTATATAATGCACATTATTTTTTTTGTCAGTTATTTGCATATCTATAAAAAACAATACAACGATAAACTGAGTATTAGGACTCAACTGCTATAGCCAATGCAAACATAGCCAATTGATATTTCTAATAAAATATGTATACAGTAAGACTCCATTTAACGAGAGGGATAAGTTCCAAGAAAACAAAGCGCAAAATGAAACAGCGTCAAACGAATTTATCTTAATATGTAAATAATGGGAATAGGTGAAAAAGGATAGTGAATAAAAAATTACATGTACCATTTTTTTTATTTTGTAACATGTATTATTACTATTGTATTACATTAATCTTTTTTTTATTTTGTAACATGTATTATTACTATTGTATTACATTAATTACTGACATTTTTATTGCTAATATCCATTTATATTCATAGATCATTCATGAAAATCAAAAATATCTGAGTAAATAATTTATGTTTGTGATGAGAAAGGTTCTTCATTTGACATGTTTTGTTTTTTCGTTAAGAAGTCATCTAACATTGTTTGCCTTTTCCTCTTTCGTTCAGCAAGCAATTACCGATAATGAGACATCGTATCCATGACATTTTGTCTTGCCTTTGAACTTCTATAAAAATTTGGATCATTTTTGTTATAACTGATCCACAATTTCTATAACAGTGGTTAAACTTGTTTTGAGAAAATCCGTTCATATTTCGCAACAACTTTCGTATATACTGCATGCCACTGATATCAACTCACTGAGAGGGCCTAGGAGTATCAAAGCAACAAATTAGTGAGACTTTCAGATTTATGCGATCATGAGAGTTTGAAAAACCCTGCCAAAGTGAATTAATAAAAAATATAGAATAAAAAAAAAAAAACTGCATTATACTGAAACAGCATTAAATGGGGTCTTACTATAATTTTGGATAACTCTGATCAATTAACAAATACTTGGAAATTATCATGCACTCACAAAATGCCAGATTTATGTTTCCAATGATTAAATTGATTTCATTTCAATTATTATAAAAAAACTTTTTGTTTCACTTTTCTATATTTTATTTGAGTAATACTCCTATAGAAATCTGAAACAGCAGAAATTTTCTATGACATTTTTCATAGTAATTATACATTTCAATAAAAAGCAAGACACAAAATTTTAATTTTTTATTCTGAATGTCAGGGAAAATCATGTGAGGAGGAAGATCATGTAGTAAATATTGTACTATATAATATTTAGAAAATTAAATACAAGTTTCCCCTGCTTTACAAAAGCCGTACATTAGTATATGTTTCCATTAATTAGCCAAAAGAAATCCAAAGACGATTTTTGCTTTTACAAAAAAAGAAATCAAATGGATGTCTATGTGGCAATGCAATAGCTTATTATCCCGGAGGATGAGAGTTCAATTCTAGATTCAACTTCTCCAGCTTTTCAAGAAGGGTTCAATTCTGGATCACTGAATCTTGTCCTTAAATTTTCTGATTGACTCTATTATGAGTGCTGACCAATCTGTGATAATTTTTAAAGTTGCTGCTGACAGATATAGTATTCCATGTGCAATATGGCAGCTTAACTAAAAACATAAATCATGTCTTAAGTGAAACTACTATATATATATATACATTATTTCTACTTTATATAGGCTATGTATTTATTATATCACTTCTGCTTTTATTATCCATCCAGTGTTATTTCAGGTTATTATGTATGATTTGATAGGTTATTTTCTTGAACTGGGATTAATTTTTTCCAGATAAATTAATAGTAATTGCTTCTTCACTTACTTTTGGCTTATGAAAAATTTCATAGGAATGTTCAACTTTCATAAAGCTGGAGAAACCTGTATATAAAAAGTTTATCTTAATAATTATAATTGTATTGAATTGAAAAGGAAAATTTCATTTCTCATAAGTCGTTCATACATTTATTGTTAGTCAAAAATAACTCATCTTATTTTTATCATTTTATGAGATATGGCAAATGGCTCAAATTCTCATGTATCAATGATGAATCCACATTTGACAATTCTCATTTGCCTGAAACATATTTTTGTTTATAGGAAAGTTTAATAAAACTTGTTTTTAATAAACAAGATTAGTTCAATAAACCAAGCAACTAATACATTTTAAATATGATTGTTTTATATTTTAATTTTTTCAATATCTGAATTAAAATTATTTCTGGAAAAATAATGTATTTAAATTATCATCAGTTAAGTTTTATTCTCATAATGTATTAACTAAAAAAACTAAAAATCTTGTACACCAGGTTTCATCTGGGTTATATAGTTTGGCCAATCTAAATCTAATTTTCATGAATCGAGTCAGTTATTTGCATAAAAGACTACATATACAGTACTAATATTCAGTTGGTACATACTGGTATAGCTATACCAGTTGCAAAAATATTTATATACTTCCATACTGGTTGTTAAACAGAATAACAACTGTAAGCAGTAATCAGTAGTTTAATCAATTTAATGTAAATTCTATTATAAGCTCATAATATTGCACATGTAACTAACATGAATTATTGCTGTTTGTGTAGTATGACTGTTTGCATCTTGAGTTATCTTCTGTTTCCTTTTCAGGAAAATCAATAAGGTTCTAATTAACCTCAAATTATATCATCATTATAGCTCAAATAATTTAACAATAAAATTAAATTTAAAACTAGTGCATTTTAATTTTTGTGTAAAATTGTAAATGTCAATTAAATAATCACAAAACAAGCACTTTTAGAAGTGAAGAATATAAAGTATTCTTCATTGATAAAAGTGCTTGTGTTGTGAGTATTTAATTGACTTAACATAGTAGAAGAAGTTAATTAATAGTTCATTATGTCTAATTGTAAATATGTCAACTAATTCCTATAAATTACTTTTGTGCAGTGGCTTGATATTTACAAATTTATATATATATAAATTCTTAACATATTTTCTTTTTTATGCTTAAAATATGCTTATAAATTTCATTTGGCAATTCCATTTGCTAATGTGCCAATTTGTGTACATTAAATTTAAACATTATTGGATTTACATTGAAATTTTTTGGATAAATTCATTGACTTATTGCATAAGCCAGAGATTTACTGTATAATATATATATATGAATCTAGTGTGTGCATGCATGTATATACATACAAGTGCACTGGTCCCAATATAGATATATAGAAGTGAGACTTGGGCATACAATGAAAAGCAGAAAGTGTTTGAATGCAGTGGAGATGAAATACTTGAGAGGTGTGTAGCTGAAGTGGTGTAATATGACGAAATACAGTGGAATAAAAAGGAGTATGATGGATGTAATAAATCAACTGAGATTGTTTGGAATGTGGAATGAATGAATGAAGATCAGTTTAACAAAGCAGGTATATGCTAGACATGTAGAGTAAATGTGACAGAGGAGGCTGAGAAGAGTAGAGAGAAAAAATAGATGGAACAAGGATATATGGGTTTCAGAATCTGTATGAGAGCTGCATGTGTATGAAGAAAAGAATGACTGTAAGGAAGCTATAGCATATAGAAATAGATGTATGGCATCATCGATTGAATGGTATATGAATTTTTTCTTTTTCAAATATTGCCCACCCTGTTATATGGATACAGACATGATATTTTTGTTATTGTATGATGTATATATTACTACACTGGTTGTTAAAACATTTTGAATACCAGCTCTGTATATATTCACACATGTATTCCACAACTTTCTTATATCTGACTCCATCAAAAATTTAAGAAAATTTTTTCCTTTGAGGTAGACCATACAAATTTATTGAATTTGTAAGTTACAATCTAAACATATTGGTTTACAACAATTAAAGATTTGTATTGCTTGATTTATGTTTGGTGTATTGTCTATTGTCTTAAAAATATATATATAAATATCATTTCATGTAGTATTGTATTCCTTTCAGTCAGAGAACAATATGATACCATAAAGTAATCACAGTAATCTAGCTCTGGAAATTTTTGCTTCTTTTTTCCAATTTACACAAAAACCTCTGGTCCCAATTTATTATCTATGTAAGTTAGTGAACATCTATGTATATCTTAAATGTCTTCTCAATATCATTATAATTTGAAATATTGTAAAAATTATTAAAAATGCACTAGGATGTCTGTAACTAAATTTGCATGTAAAGTTCACAAATATAGGAAGCATACTGAATCTATGGTAAATAATCTTTTGGAAAATTTTGTTAGAAATATTTATTATGAAAAAGTATATGTATTTGATAATTTATGCTGCATAGTAAACTACCTAACCTATGTCAGAACATGTAGAAACTAAGTGTCTCAGAGACGTTATTGGTATTAAAGCATTAATTATAAATTTGTGAAAGAATATAAAGATTTAAATTTGTGCACACTGTTTTAATACCAAAATTCTTTTCCAAAGTATTTTAGTCTTAAAATTATTAATATAAAATATTTTCATAATGATCAACAGTATCTAATACATCAAAAACTTGGGGGGAAAAAACCAAATTTATTATATATTTACTGTATAATTAATTGATAAACTATGTGAATAATAAGTCATAGACAAAATGATAACCTTAATTGTATATATAAAAAAATGTTTACAATGTCTACATTTGTTTTTTTCTCCCCAATCCTTTATTAACATATAGATTTACACACAACCCACTCAAAAGGATTAAAAATTGCATCAGTGGTTTTGTTCTTATACTCCTTCCGTTTTTGATGGTTCATCAAAATTCTCTACAAGATCTGAAATAATAATAAAATAGATTAGAAAAACATTAAATGTAAAACAATTTTCATAAAAAAATTACTATTTGGAAGTATTATTTGCTCAATATAGAGATACTGAATAGAACTTATAAAATTTATATTATTAGGTTGATGCATAATTTCGTAGCATTTTAAATATAGGTTTGTTAAGTTTGTTTAGTGTTTTATTTGTGAAATTCAGTTAAAAATTTGACCAAATCAAGCAAGCAACTATTCAACAATGTAATTTCCGTCATTGTCAATAACTTCCTGCCAACGTTGGGGTAGTTTTTGGATCCCCCGTCTGTAGAAATTTGTTGGTTCCTTGCTGTGCTTTCACTGATGGCATTAGTTTCATACACTTCACAGATGTTTCTAGCCGCACTTACTGCACTTGAACCTCGGTTAAACTAGTACAGCAGAATATGTCAGAGATGTTCGTTTTTCTCGACCTGACACTCCATCTTCAACAGCGAAGAAGTAACAATCATTTGTAACAATTTCGCTGACAGCTCGTATTCCACAAGACAACACTCCAAAGTAAACAGTGCAATTAAAAACAGTAACAAGTGAACAGCAATGCAGTGTTGCTAAGCCAAATCAGAATGCTACGGAATTATGAATCAATCTAATATTATATAAAAAAAATTATAAATTTTTACCATTTTTTCAGTAACTTTTGAAATTAATTCAAATAATGCAATCAAAGTTTTAAAATGAAAATGAGATTTAGTTTTTTTCCTTGATAATTGCTCATTACCAAAATTTAAAATGCTATTATAGGCTACATATATACACCTAAACCTCAATTTACATTGTACTTGAACTGCATGATTTTTGGTTTAACATAATTTAAATCAAACGCAAACAACGCAATAATATTCCAAACTATGAATAATGATGAATCAGTTGTTCCATTGGTGAGTGACCTTTATGTATATCTTGCAATACAATATATACAGTTATACCTCACCTTATGTCATTAATTTATTCCAAGACTCCCAATGCAAGTCAAATAAACTGTTTTAAAAACACCATAGACCATTGTATATAAATAACCTGTAGCATCAGTAATAACATTTTTAAACTTCTAAATAATTCTATACATACATGCAAATTACTTTGCATATTTTACTTTGAATACAAAGTTAAACAAGACTGAACGTTGGCATAAAGATGCAGCATCTAGCAATATATAGGAAGTGACATTATCAGCATCGATACACTGAAGTATTTACATCACGTTTTATGCCTATGAGATCCAACCTTCAGTAGACATTTTTTCTGTTAACAAAAAACTAACATAAAGTGAAAAATGACATAAGTTGAGGTATGACTGTGTATAATTTTTAATTTTTATATAATATTCAATTATTAGAATTGTTAATTAACATTTATAGTAATTTATAAAAGATGAAATAATAATAAAAAATTATTAGTCATATTAATCTTTCAATAAATTATTTTCTCAATATTGATCCAAACATGGATTGCAGCTTGAGATTTGGAAGAGGATTACAAAACTCTAACTCAATATGAAGAGATTTATAAAAATTTAAGAAGAAGTAAAAAGTAAATATTGACAACATATTTTATTGAGCTTATTCCTTAAGAATTTCTTTATTAAAATGAATTTAAAAAATTTGAGATAGAGGAAATTAACAGTAATAATGGTAACTTTGAATTGAAAAAGAATAATGTTTTGATATTAAAACATTTTGATATATGTTAAGAGAAGATATGGAATAAATTTGTTTTCATTCATACATTTTAACATCATTTTGAATGGTTTGCACCTTTATTCTTATATTTTTGTTGTCTCTCTATCTAAAATTACTGTTAATTTATTTTAAATAAAATGCAAATTATTTAAATGTTATGGAACATAGTCCTTGATTTTCTATACAAATGTTAGTCTGTATTTAGATAATTTTGATTTACACGATATTTTTGCAGAACCAATCTACCATGTAAATTAAAAGTTAGATGTAGTATATAGTAGCCCATAATAATCTTATTTAATAATAAAGACTTTTAACAAAAGTTTTTCCATATAAATATAATTAGAAATTTTAATAGTTTGTTTATATATAATATAAAGCAATGTAAAAATAGTTCATTACTTTGCAACACCACTGCAAAGTAATGAACTATTTTTAGAAATGATCAATTACAAATTAAGCACATTTAACAAATATTTCATTGCAAAAACGGTTGCATGTAGAATGTCAAATTTTATTTATTTAGAATAGTTTTAATATATTCCAAACATTAGAAATTCATTAGATTCAACTATTTAGAAAAATTCCAATTTTTTCAAATTTTATTAAAAATTCTTTAATATTAATATTTTAATTTTCACATGTTTTGGTTCAAAATTTTGTACTTGTTTGGATAATTTTAAGAGTTCAATAATCATTTTTATTTTTGTGAAAAAAATAAAACTTTTATTTTATAGGCTCAAATAGACTCAATATTAATAATGTAAAATGCAGAATTCTATAATATATATAATAATTTTTTTATTATTTTAAATAGAAAAAAATCATTTTATATTAATTTTTCAGGGAGT
>AYEL01072077.1:0-14770 GCA_000484575.1 Olivierus martensii
CTGTCGTTCCTCCACAGTGGTAATACTTCCAGTCGCACACTTGTTTTTTGGCCGCCGCGCGCTGACAGCGCGTGGCGGCCAAAAAACAATAATACCAACAAAAACAACAGTATGACGTCAGCACTTCTCTTCACGGCACAGTCAAACGTCTGTCAACTTTCGGCCAAATATGACAGCAGATCTACAACAGCGCTATATATACACTGTGACGTCATCGCCGCCATGATGCGGCCATCTGGGGACCGGCCACCCCGTGATCTAACTACTTAAATATTATCATTTTGAATTCTATTTTTGTTCTGAATAAATTGATCGAATATATTAATTCACTATTCTTAGATACGATTCCCTGTACTCTACTGATGGTGAGGATGAGAGAACACTATTGCTACATCATTTTCGATCAGAACCTTCAAATGTCTCGATTTCAGTTGGTCAGTCTCGGTATGTAAATCAGTATCTCGCTCTGTAATAAGGGCCTGAATCGTTGAGCCTATCCTTTAACAAATCCTTGCTATCTCCATGCTTATCACGGATTACAGCACAGAGGTGGGTTTTAAAAATAACTGCCATCAAAAGTCCCATGTATGATTCAGAGTCATAATTAAATTCCTTTTTCAACATTTTTTTATTTCCTCGTGTATTTTCATAATATAAAATAATATTAAAAAGTCTTTAAAAATTGGTCAGAAACTGAATGGTTTGAAATGTTTTGACATTTCAAATATTTGCCTAGAATAAAAAATCGTTAAAAAGTTATTTCCTATCGAAAAACTGTCTTTCAGATATCTCCTGAGAATTTTTCAGAATAAATCGACCTTACAGGTTAGTTTAAAATCGTCATTCGTGTTATGAATAGAATATTTCAGGTTTTTTCCTCCATCTCTGATATGTTTTTCAACTCCTTATGCAGTATATCTATCTAAATTAAAGAGAAATTAAGTAGCAGTTTGCAAATTTTTGTATTGATGAATAAACTAGCATTTTAATTAGTCGAAAAATAAAAATCAAATTTTACAACCTGATGAAATATTTAAAAAAAAATGAAAAATATATTTACGTATAAATCATGCATTTATTTATACGATTATTATATCATAACATTAATCTAAAAAACGATAATTGGAAGTGATTTTTTAATAAATAAATAGAGAGGATTTCAACTTACGATGAGTATGAATATGTTGGTGACCTCTTATGACTTTCAAATTTTCGAATAATAATTTAAATTATTTTACTGTATTTCAATTTCCCATAAGAGTTAATACTATAAATAGAAGCTTTTATCCAACCATCAAAATTCAGAACTTCTAATAAATTTTTAAAATGAAAAAATAAATAAATATCGTACAGGAATGTTGAATAAAAACTATTTATACTTTAAAACGAGGAAAACTTATGTCTTACTCCTTGCAAAACATTTTGTACATGTGAAAATAAACTGCTGGATAAAACCAAAATCAAACGCATATATTAGGATAGAAAGCTTAGTAGCCAAACATAGCCATAATAAAAATAAATATTTGAATCGGATGCAGCTATAATAATAATGAAATTTTAGATATTATTTAATGGCTTGTCTAGAAGATTAATTAGTGGAAAATGTAAAAACAGTAAAACGACTTTCGCGATAACGATGCATCGATTTTACAAATTGTTAAGTCTGAGTTTTCTTATCGTCATTTTTATAGTATAGATGTTAAGTCGTAAAGATCGGTTTCAACTTTTTTCTAAAATGTATAGTTACGAAACTTTGTGCAAATGCTTTTTAAAAAGATGAATATCTTTATAACATGCAATTTCATGCAAACTTTCAAGAAACTTTTCTGAATTTAAAATGAAGCAGAAAATTTAGGAAATATTATTTACCATTATTGCACCGCATCGTAGACGACTATTGTAAGAACGAATATCTATCGAAATAATTACTGTTTTACGATTACGAAATAGTACTTACAAAAAAGTAATTATTTTCGAAAGAAATTTGTCTAAATCTTGTTATCGTTGTCTGGAAATTATTTTACAATGAATTGAAAATATCCTAGTATTTTATTCCTCTATTATTTAAAGAATTTTTTTGTAATCCTTTAACTATATTCTTCTCTTAATTTCTTACTTGTTAGTGAAAGATGAATTGTTGATGAATAGCATTAAAAGTTAAATAATAATCGGGTATTTTATTCCTCTATTATTTAGAGAATTTTTTTTGCAATCCTTTAACTATATTCTTCTCTTAATTGTCTTACTTGTTAGTGAAAGATGAATTGTTGATGAATAGCATTAAAAGTTAAATAATAATCGGTATTATCGAGCTATATTCCGGAATTAAATAAATCTAAGCGAAATTATGTAAAAAGTCGGAGTAAGCTACTAATAGAATATTATTCAGATCTTTTGTAATAAGAAACAAACAACTAAATATCAATTAAAATAAATATTCAACTTAAACTTTTAATTAAAAATTTAATTATGATTCAACATTAATCGTCTACACTTCGCAACTGATTGGAATTTCCGAATAGATAACAGTTTGGAAATTCTTTAGCGATGAAACTTGGAAATTTAATTTTGTGCATGTCGCTAACATATTGTTATTATGTTTGCGTCATGTCTGCAAAATTTCTAAAATGTAATATGTAGAATAGATGTAAAATATAATTAAATCGGAAACAAAATTTTATGATTGAAGAGCGAGATTAATTCTATTATATATTCAATTGATATATTCATAAAATATTTTTATAACATGCTAACTCTATAAATTATCTAACAATTAGGTAATTATATTTTACCTTACTTTCCGAAGGAAAAAGAAGCTTATAAAGATCACTATCACGCGTGTCTGTATGTTTCCATTAATAACTCATGAACTAATTACAGTGGATGATTGGTTAATAAATATAATCCGTTCAAAGACGATATTCGCTATCCGAATTGTTCGTTAACCGATCACCGATTTACCATAGATTTTTATAGGAATTTGATTAATTCGTTCTGGAGACCCAAAAAATAAATAAAAGAATTATATAATTTCTTACTACTGTTTATTTATATGTAATCATAATAATATATACGTACACAGCCTTGCATTTTCATCCATCATGTTTATTTTCCGTTTGTGGAGCATTAAAGAATCTGTTCAATGTCGATTGTTTTTCTCTCTTCTTCAGGATTTTTCGGAAGTGATTAATAGCATGTCGTTATAGAGATCCCCAAGCCTATTGATTTCACCCTGGTATGGATTCCATACTAAGACCAAAAAATTGTAAACACTTTCTCTTACCTCCTTTAATAAATCTTTGATTTGTTTTGTCTCCGAGTTCATTTTAATCGGATAAAAAACGGCTGTTCTCCAAACCGTGGGTCTCACAGTTTGTTCTGTGATGTGTTCGTTATCCAAATATGTTTCGTTGTCCGAACATAGAAATCTTTCGCGAAAGTGTTCGTAATCCGATCACCCACTGTAGATTTACATGAAATTTGCAATGATGATCTACCATTAAAGGCTACCTCGATACTTATTAATCCTACGGCATTAAACGATGAAGGTTGAGAATTTTTAACGGAATTTTAATTTATTGTCAATAGATGGCAATAAGTGCGATGTAAGAGCAAATGTAAGGCTAATATGTGACTTTCCTCCTAATGTGTGGCTTGTCATTTAGTGCCATCTATTGCCAACGATTTAAATTTTGATAAAAATTATTTTAGGTAATATATGGCTTATTTGCATTTGTCCTACAGTTTTTAAATATAATATAATTGTGTTGTTATTTATACAAATTAATGTAAAAATTAATTGCAATTAAGTATTATTCAAAAACCTTTTGTACATCCAGCCAGCGTTATTATTATTATATACGTAGTTATTATAATTATATTAGTACAGTACTGACAATAAGATTACCAAACTATTTAATAGATTTTTATGACATTCAATATACAGATTCTTTCATTTGAAGATGATTGGATTTAATCACCTCTATTTTAATTTCTTAATTTTAATAATTCGAAAATAAAATAAAGGTGTTCGATTATAGTTCTTCCTGGAATTACTTGTATATCATTTGATGATATATAGATAATTAATTTCTTGCAAAGTTTTGTTTAACTGACTTTATTAAAATTAAAACTTTTTCTAATTATTATATTAATGTTACATAAGTATTTATTATCTACCATAATTATAATTTAGATTTGTTAATGATGATAACCGATAAGTCTTAAAATTAATTTTAATGATCACTTAAATCAATTTTAAAAGTTTAATTGGTATTTTATATAAATTATATCGACTAATTAAGCATATTTTAAATAACTATATGTCAAATTAATCACCAGATAAATTCGTTTTCTGTTTAAATTGATTAAGTTTCTATTTAAATTAGAGAAACAAGAGCTTAAATGCGGAAAACATTTTTCTAAATTTATTTTAATATTTCTGTCTCCGTTTAAACGTGCTAATCATTACCAATTTAAAATATTTTGTCTTTACCAAATTAACTAAAATAATAAAGACATTAAATATAATTGATGTAGAAAAGTGCTTTCTTATGTTAGAAATTATTGCGATTCTTCTATAAATTTTTGTTTCTCTCAATATTTATAGGATATATTAATATATAATCGGAAAAATAACTTCATTAATCAAGTTTTTCATGTTCAAAAAGCATTTATAATTAAGTAGATTAAATACCAACATCAATTCTCACGGGAAAATTAAGAAAATTGATTCATTCTCTAAGAATAGACAACCTACAAACAAGATTACAGTCTAATCATTTCTTGGCTTACTTCATAAATATTTCGTAGACAAAATTTTGTGTCACTCTAAGTATAAATTTTTAAGTTAGAATGTCCAAAAAATTCCATCAGGTGAAATAAAGTTGTCAAAAAGATTTAAGAGGTCTTAAATGAATATGTTTTCAGCAAAAACATTATGATAATGTTTTTTAGTGCAAAATAATGGTTTTAAATTATATAAAAAGTTTATAACTCTATAAATTATATATAAGTTTTGTTGCAAGTTTAGTTAGATTCTTATGAAATAATGACAAGCATGCAAATTAATTGAAATTAAGTAAAAACATAAAATTATATATTTAAATTTCCTATTTTATAATTTCAATGAAAATTAATGCATTTACATACCATAATGTCTTTAGAGAAAACGGAACTGCCTATAACAACGTCTTTTCTATAAGAACAAGTGTTTGGGCCAAAATCTGGGGACAGTGTCTGAAGAAAGAGGTCAACTCTGCCAAGAAGTCAAAAGTTATCTTTATCATTCTTCTAAGGTATTGTATTCGTTTTCAATCCTTTGTTCTGGTAAATAAACATTTAATAATTGTTATTATTTAACGAAATTATTCATAAATTGATATTTAATTTAAAATCAGTATTCATTAATGTTAATTGATGCATGAAATATTTATATTCTTCCAAAAATAATAACCGATATTGATAATTTATTTGATTTCAATATTTAAAAATAATAATTTTATTAAGATATTAATTGAAAATAACGCAATTTTATAAAAGGTATTTGGGCCAGACTTTGTCTTGTACGTGATAATATATAAAGTAGAACGTTAAAAATGATTGAATTTGATCTTTGACCTGTTGAGTACAATGACCCAAAGGAAAGGAGAACGGATATTTTCATCTCTCTCTTCTTAATTCTTTAGAATGGATTAAGATAAAATTAAAATTTATATAATTATAAGTTAAAATGTATATAGCAGATTTAAATTTAAATGATGTTTATTTAATGCTCATCATTTAATCGAAATTAAGTTATAATTGGACTCAAATTATAAAAAATATTTAATTTTTTTTTTATTGAAAAAATTACTTTAGCATATCTGACATCATTATCATTAGCAAGTATCAATACTTTGACTACTTGCTAATGTATCATTGTTGAATGAAACTATCAATTTAAATATTGTATATGTAAATAATTACAGCTTAATGATTCACTTCATATTTGAAAAATTAAAAAAACAAATTCAAAATAGATAATTTTTATAGAGCACTCAAAAAACTAAAAGCAAACTTCTATATTTAATGAAAGTTATTTCATGCAATAATCGAATGAAAACTTGCATTAGCTGATTACTATTAATTATAAAAGTTCGATTTTCAACTATTAATATTTTAGATTATTCGATATTGAATATGCTTATACTGTATTTATATTTAATAAATATTTGTGCATTGTTAACAATTTAAATAGAAAATATATTTACTATAATTTGAATGATAGGAAAAATACATTAACACTAATTTTCACAGTAAAAATATTTTCAACAAACCAATGCTATTATGTTACTAAAAACGAATGATACAAAACAGCAATCATCATAAGCATATATATTAATAAAGAGTTTCTTACATGTGTGAGAATCGCGACTATATAATTGTATAGTGCGCATTTTCTCTATCATGAACTATTAATTGTATGAAGAAATAAGTTAAAAAGAAACGAAAAGAAAAGTGAAGTGTAGATGGATGAAGTTTCTCGTTCACTACGAAAACTTCTCCCAATAAATAATACGGAAAAAACGATAAATTTAATATAATTATAAATAAAAGAAATAGTTTTGTGAAATAACATATAAACATCCTCAGGAAGATGTTAATTTAACGATAAACAATCGATTAATGTGTCTCGATTATCAGCAGAATTTTGTATACAAAAACATAAGTCTCGACGAAACACGAGACATTATGGCGACGACGCGAGATCAAATTGCGGGCAGGTATCGCCAGGAACGAGATAATGTAAACGAAAGGTTAACTTTGTAAAAACAAAGTACGTGGGAAGGAGAAAGAAAATAAGTAAGGGAAAAAGTCCAGGACAGAGTCAGAGTCGGAGAGAAGGTACCGTAAAAGAAAGGTGTGTGCCGAAAGCGATCCAAGGATCCATCGAAAATCATAAGTTGTGTTTGTGTATGTGCATCGAAGAAGTTGGAAGTAAAGAAGGAACTGTAAAATAAAGAAGAAATACAAAATAACTGTTCCAAGGAAGAAGCAGTTTGTTATTCAAAGAACATTTCGACAACCAGAACTCTAAAGACTTTACTAATTAGTTACAAAGGTATTTATCCTCCATTTTATTACAATGTGCTGCTCCCTGTGTTCGGGTCAGCAACATTTGTAAAAGAAATCTCTCTCAATAAAGATCCAGGTTTGTTTTCAACCGTATCGTTGTCAGTCATTGCATCACTGGAGATATTTCTCCTCTCCGTCCTTATCCACGAAAGCGCCACATATCCGCGTTTTTGGCTATAAATATCCTGACGCCACAGCCGCTCCGCGGACCCCACACATGTAAAGAAAAAGTTTTCTTTTGTGATCTTATATAGACGACAGAATTTGTATTGTCATCACGTTTAAGTTCTTATAGTGACTATAAAAACCTGCACTAGATATAAAATTTCAAACTAAAAAGTAAATGATTAATTTCAATCCAAATTTATTACAAAACAATTAATATATGAGAATTATTACTTAACTCTATATTTCATTAGCAGATTAAAATACATTTAATTAAATCGTTTTCCCTGTCCGTTAACTAATTGCTGAGTATGATTATCATACTTTTAATTTGATATATCAACATTATCTTTTAATTCCTAAATTAATTCACTTGTGTCTAAGTTGAGAAAGATTTTTGATTAATTAATATTCATTTATTATAGAGATGAAAAGAAATCTTTGAAATAATTAATTAATCAATCGATAAAGAAGAAGAATATTTTTTTCAAAAATCAAATTACAGTATTATTATTTTTTTATTAGAATTATTTTTGTTAAAACTTTTTAAATTAAAGAAATTTTTTATTTTGTGAATATTAAAAAATTATTACATTTTTTAAAATTAAAATGAATGTTGAAAAAGCTAGAAAAATATCGAATTTCTCACATATAAAATTTCAGTAGTTAAAGAAAATAACGAAATGTTCGATACAAAAGACAAAAAAAAAAATCTGTAATTTTTTAAAGAATAAAAAAATAATGAATTTATTAAAAGATTACCATAAAGGTAACACGATGACATTTTAAACAAGTTTAGTTAAAATCGATTAATCGATCGCGTTCATCTTTAATCATTATTCGATTTTACATCTATCTGAAAATTCAAAATTATCGAAATCGGATCATTATTACTGACGTAACGATTCGATTCTTATTATATATTTTCAACAGACTTGATCCTTTGATAATATCCAACAATATACTATATACAAATTTCATTCATATTGAATATTATTTACGCAAGATATGTGAACATCTTTTCTCCTATTACATCAATAATCAAAGCTGGATTATTCGTTAGGCACAATAGACATGTATCTAGGCTCCCAAAAGTAATTTATAAAATTGTTCAAATAATTTTAAATTTATTTTTAAAATATTTTGCCTGCTAAAGGTCTTAATCCGGCTCTATCAGTGATATTGGTTTCATATCGATCAAACGACTGTTTTAATTCGATTCATATTGGTTTCATATCGATTTTCAATTGACTTGGTTCGGTTTGCTCTTAATAATATACAATATATAAATGTTATTCAGATCAGATATTAATTATGCGAGTTATCATACTGATGAACGGACAGATGGACAAAGCTAATTCGTATATCTTTTTATTGCATTTTCGAACCAGAACCCGAATATGAACCAGATTTGCTTACTACGGAAGCTATTATTAACTATTTATATCTAACCTAGTAAAAGGTAACAAGATGTTCTTATAGAGAATAAATAAGCGATCGTTTTACACTATATTCAGGAATATTATTTACAAGATGGGTCCCCTTTGATTATAATTGCTATTTTAATGATACATACTATTGTTGACAGAAATACGAATAAAAGTTTAACTAAGAATGAGAATTTGATAACTGTCATAATAATCATGTATGCAGTTACACTACAAAATATAACTTCTACGCAGTGGAAATAGCAAGTCTGTGAAATTATTTTCCAAATGAATTTATATTATTAGATGAGGCAGTAGTAGTAAAAGTTGTTCTAGAATGAAATATAATTATTTATTCTCTGCACCCGAATTATTTTGGAATGATAAATTACAGATTTGCATTTAAAATGTGTGTCAATTGATCTGAAGTGGAATAGTGATGAGATAATTTGATAGTTCATTCTGAGAATCTTATTTTTGAGAATTCAATTTCATATCCGTATTTGATTCTAAATCTTCAGTTCTCATATTATCTCTTAAAAATTCTTTAGGGAGAAAATTTGAATGCTCATTATTTTCAAATAACTGAAGACATGAGATTTTATTTGTTTCATCAAGATTAGCTTCTATAGTTTGATGATCCTAACCTAAATTTCATAAAAATATATTAAATAACGTTATTAAGAGAATGTTTCAGATGTTTTTCTATAGACATTTTTAGTTTATTTTTCAATAGAAAGAAACTTATATGATCACCGTGTGTGTCTGTCTTTCTGACTGTAAGTCTCCACTTATTAGCTCTATAGATTTTCATAAAATTTGATGAAATCTGATATTCTACTGTCAAAAGCAACCTCAATGCTACATCATTTAATCCTCTAATTTCAATCATTTAAAAAGGGCCTACATTTAAACCTCTGTGTTACGCTCTTTATATTATATATCTTGAACTAGTCATTAGACTTTTGCGAAATTCAGCAGAGTAATCAAGTCACTAAAAGCGATCTCGTTGAAATTTAAATAAACATTATATTTTTAACTTTAATATAATAAATCTTCAACTGTTTAAAATGGCGGTAGTTCAAACGTTAAGAAATTTCTCTCAAAACTTTTTGAACTGTTTGCTGAATTTTATAAATTTTACTCAAAGTTATCAAATTATATATTATATTAACTAACAATGAGTGACTGAACATGTTTTCAAAATTAAATGAAAATCTAATTAGAAAAGTTACTAATGGTGATCGTACAAACTTAATTTATTTTTGGAAAGATGACTAAAAATATGAGGGAAGTTTATACTGATGATAAATAACACTATTGCTAGTTTAGACAACCTTTTTAATGATTGTTGTATCTTTCACATATGAAAAAATCAAATACCATATGTGAAAAACATAAATAAATAGAATTTACAAATGAGCGATATATCATTTTAAAGATTACTATGATATTAAAACGATGGTTGTAGAGGAATACTCCGAAAATAAATCAAGTTTTATAAAAATCGCCATAAAACAAATTTACTGTACTTTATTTAGCGCCATCTCGTGTTCAAAAACGAACTAAGTTACAGTTAACAAGTATATTTATATCTTATATGAGTCTCTTTATTTAATTTTTAAATCGTTTTAAAAAAAGTTTAAAATTCTTTTCATGACGGCTTATTAGTTTATTTTATAAATATACAGATCCTTGCACCACAGATCCATTATTTCTTAATATTATCAATTTTGTTGTACTGCTGACATCTTTAATCTTAAAAAAAATCACCCCTTTATGGTATAGTATGCGAATTACCCCATGGCATGAAATTAAAAACGAAATAAATATAAATTAAATAATAGACTGTAATTTTTAAGTGTGAGGCATGAAAGATGAAGCATGCTTCTGTAATTCTACTTTTGTTGAAGTAAATAAGTTTTAGTTGCCGGAATTAAATTGAAATACATTGTATTATGTAAGAAGATTAAAGAAGATAGTTTGATTTATAAGTCTTTGCAAAGTAAGAAGTTTAAGTAAAATAATATTTTTCAAATAAATCTTTTAAAGAATAACATAAAAGAATACATTAATTGTTTTAATGGCTTGGCTGCAAATAAATATAAGCTTTTCCAATTTTAAAATAAGAAACTGAATTATATATAGAAATTTTGTAACTAATAAAAGGAATAAAAGTATGTAATAGTAAATATGAAATAAACTGATAGTAATAAATATAATGTTTATATGTTAGAATGATTAAATTAAAAATAGATAAATTTTTCAATATTACATGCACATTTTTAATAGATAGGTTCAGAAACATAATACAACTTAAAATCAGTTACATTTGTAAATGGAACATTTTTTTTGTTTACTTAATCTACTGTTTTTTGACGGGAAAGTTTACTAATAGCTACAAAAATATAAATTTTTTAAATCTCGAATTTTAATCCATGTTTTAACAAAATATGTAAGAACCTCAAAAATAAAAGAAAAAAAAAAAAAGCTGATATACTTGTTTTTTCGGATGTTTTGCCGAAAGATAAACGGATAAACTGAATACAGAAGATAGACTATTTTTGTAAAAAGTAGCTAAAGGACAATATGATACAATAAATATAAAAAAAATATAGATAAACGAATAAACTGAATACAGAAGATACACTATTTTTGTAAAAAGTAGCTAAAGGACAATATGATACAATAAATATAAAAAAAATATTTATAAGATTTAAATTTCCTACTAAGATATTTCTTTTAAAAGTTGCATTTTGCTTTAAGAAAAAATTTTATATTATTAAATCTTGAATCTCTCGATTAAGTTTATAAAAATGTTTTGAATAGATAATTAAATCATTATTAAACTTGTATAACATCCGCACAAACTTTCAAGCTATTTGGGTAGTCCTAAAGCTATAATTTATATAAAAAGATTATTGAAAAGACGAAAATCATCTGATTCTGACAGCATAAATTTTTAAGATTTTAAATTGAAATTTATAGTTTACTCACGTTTAATTTTCCAGCTGAAATTTCCATTTTACATTAAATCAAACCAAACAGAAAATGTTTTCGAAATTACATTTCTTGGGAGATTAACGGAATTATAAAATTCAATTATCATCTTTAGCAAACGTTTTCGTTTTAAAGTAAATTTACATCTTTTTTAATTAAACTAAACAAAATAATTATATGCATAATTTAATTATTTTAACAAATAAATATCATATATATTAATAGTCAAACGTAGCTGGCTGGCTGCTGGCTGGATGTCCTTTTTTTGGTTGAACTATTGTACCGATTTTTATAAATAGGGTATCTTTAGAAAGGCCTAATTTTTGGATGTCTGCAACAGCCAAAATTATTGATTGTTATTAATAATTTAAAAATTAAAGAATAAAAATTACATTGAAATTGTAGTTTCTCTAAAAAGACAGAATTCGCAGATAACGCTGGATGCCGTTTTACGATTCCCTTATCGATAGATTCCCTACACGAATTCGGAGGTGTTTTTGTTGTTATATGCAATATTATTAGATTAAATCACCATTTCCACTCATTTACTGTATATGAGCAACAATTTCTAGTTATTGTAATTATAGCATAAGCTTATTGACCTATCGCAGTAAGTCAATATTAAAAATATATTTAATTCAATGCTTCTGATTAATCTACATTATAAATTATAAATCTGACAGAAGACGTACTTAAATATAGCAAATTCTAATTAGTTTAACAACAGATAACTACTTATTTTTCAAAGAAAACAATAAAATTTTGGAGAGAATGTTCTCATCTAACTAAATTTGTTATTATTAACATATATTTAAAATTTATTTAAAAATATCCATTTTTTTTTATCCATGGGATGACTGCTTTGTGTAATTTTTAATATTTACGTTTTAGAAGTTTTATAATTTTTATTTTTAAAGTTTGGAATGTTGTCAAAGTTACGATGTAACAATGTAATAAAAAGGCAAATCTACAAAAATGCCTACTTTAATTATATTTACTGTAATTACTATTATTATCTTTGAAGATTTATCTCTATATAGTTTCAAATATGATTTCAAAAAATGAAATGAATAATGAAAGGAAGTAAATATAAAAAAAGGAAATATCATATTTTCTTTTTTATAGCTTTATAAGACCATTTTTCTATTAGTTTTTTATCCTTCATTCAATCTTCATATTATCCGTTTAAATTAGTATCTGATGTTTCAACACTATAAAAAAAGGAAATATCATATTTTCTTTTTTATAGCTTTATAGGACCATTTTTCTATTAGTTTTTTTATCCTTCATTCAATCTTCATATTATCCGTTTAAATTAGTATCTGATGTTTCAACACACAGATTATAATGTAATTAAAAAAATGCAAAATGAAATGGGGAAAAACCAGATTTAAAAAAAGAAACTAACTTTCAGTCTCTAAGCAAACTGAAAAATTTCTCTAGATAGCATCGTTAAAAATGCTAAATGCAATTTTAAAAAGCGATATTGCTAATGCTAGCATGTAGTATCACTGAGCCAAAACTATTTTTTTTTGTAACTGGTACTACCAGTTCCAATTACATTAGAGACTTTAAACTTATTTCTTATCACAAACGCCTGAAGGCTGATTCACACTATACATATCATTACCGTCGGGAAGCGCACTATTTACAGACAGGCAATTTTCGATTAGACTCACATTGTTCAACATTAAACTGTCACCAAAAAGTAAACCAACATGGTTGAAAATCAGGATTATTGTTGATCTGTTTCTAGCTAATTTTTCAGTTGAGGTAAGAATACGATATGCGACTCAAAAATTTTCATATTCTATAAATTTTCATATTATAGTATTATAATATGAAATATTATAATAGTTAATTATAATATTAACCGGAATAATCAAACCCCCAAGCAATGTTTATTATCGATTTTGATCTTAGATACGATATCTGAAAGAGTTTTAAACGTTTCATTATTGTATCTTAGATAATTGGCGATCAAAATAATAAATACTGTATTGCAATAATTTTTTGCTGTTTTTTTAAACGTTTCATTATTGTATTTATATCTTAGATAATTGGCGATCAAAATAATAAATACTGTATTGCAATAATTTTTTGCTGTAAATAAATATATTTTTTTGTTTCAATTTTTCAATAATTAAAAGAATATTTGAATATATATTAGGTAATCAGTTTATTTATTTTTAATATTAAACCATATAATTCTGAGATTTGAATCATTTTTCACTATTTTGCGGATTATCCAGGAAATTAATTTCCCGACTCTCCCGGTTAATAGGGAGGCTACTATGGTTTACTAAAAGAAAATTATATAAATAAGAAACAACAACAAAATAATGTTTAATTATTTTTTATTATGAGGGTAATTCAATAAGTAAGTTACAAATCGAAGTTGCGACCTCCATTTTTTAATTAAGTGCAGGAAACTGTGACCGCAGCAATATCTAGTTTTATTGTGACGCACAACGATCTTTCTGCGCATGACTGTACAAGATGGCGGCGCCCCTGAGTACATGTACCACGATAGAACAGCGTGCCGTTGTGCGTTTTTTGTAGGCAAAACATATGGAAGCAAAGGATATCCACAAGGAAATGCTGCCCGTGTATGGTGAACATTGCCTGTCACGTCAGGTAATCCATAATTGGGTGCAGAAGTTCTCGGAAGGGCGGACAAGTATCGAAGACGAACATAGAGCCGGTCGGCCGGTGGAGATCGCCACGCCAGAAACGTTGCAGCGCGTCGAAGACATCATCCGAATTCCAGCAACGTGGCCACACAGTTACGTCTGCCTCGTACTGCACGATTCTGACGAAACTTCGTGCTGCCATTCACCGGAAGCGACCAGGCCTCCTCAATAAAGGGGTGTTGCTGCTGCATGACAATGCCCGTCCTCATATTGCCAATCAGACCACAGAGACGCTGATATCGTTCAAGTGGGAGGTCCTCCAACATCCACCTTAAAGCCCGGACCTCGCCCCGAGCGATTTCCACTTGTTTGGCCCTTTGAAACATCATCTTTCGGGAGAACGCTTTCCTGACGATGAAGCGGTTGAAA
>AYEL01072078.1:0-24820 GCA_000484575.1 Olivierus martensii
AAAACTATAAAGTTTAGATTATCTTATGATGATAATTTAATTTAAAATTAATAATTTTTCAACAAATAAAAACAATAACAAACAATTCTGAACGTTCATAAACTGCTACTTACTTATGTAACAGCGAATATGTTATAATCTCTGAATATTAGCTAATTCGAATGCCAAGCATTTATAATAAATTATATGGTTAAGCTATTTAGGCTTAGCTTGGTATTTTATTTTTTATTTGATAGAATATAAAACTTGAATACTTATATTCGATGTTTTTTGTTTTAAAAATATGAAACTTTGTCTATACAAACTTTATAATCACGAAAATAATTATATTTTAACTCTGTTACTCCTCTTATTATACCAATATACACTATAATTCCCAAACGATTGAATGATCCACTTCTGATGACGTCAAATTTCAGTGAGCAGGACTTTCTAGGTGGCGTTGGTGCAGCCCGTAGTTGGAACTGACCCGCCCTCCCTTTGCATTTTTTTACGCCTCTTTCCAATCAAGGAGATTACTAAGGGGCGGGGCCAGTTCCAACCACGGACTGCACCACACCCGTGGAGGGGGCCGGATTGTGAAGGACGGGGATCGCCGAGCCGGATCCAGCACTCGAAAAAAACTTTTCAGGAGATGCCGCACCCGAGACGCGAATCCGGGTCCTTCTGCGTTGGCGTGTCTCGGCTATCCGGCCTTAGTAATCTCACTGGTTGGAAAGGGGCGTAAAAATGCAAAAAAAACTTTTTATTCTAGAAGAAGAGTTTACAAATTTCGACAAAGTCGGTTTTGTTTTGAAGTTAAATTAGAAGGTTTCTTCTTGAAACTTCGATTCTTTTTCAAATCCGAAGAGGATTTTTCTTCTTGGGAACTTAGTGAAGTCTTCGTTACTTAATAAAAAAAAGTTCACTTCGTTTCTTTAGGACAATTCCTTTGATTGATATCACGTAATATCTTTCTTCACGTAACTTCTTTTTCTCAGTAATCGTCGCAATTCGAATGTTGGAAGTGTGTAGATTTTCTTCTCTCTGAGATTTTGAACCGACTGTGTTTCTTTCCTTCAACTGTTCCTTTCTCTCTGCTGTGTTCTTCTTTTCTCAAGTCTTACTCTCTCTGAATTTTTGACTAGTCTGCGCAAGAGACAGTTCACCCAATCATTAATATATTAATTCTTTATCTTGGAAAAATAACAGACGTTTGTTTTATTGTTTAACAAGACCGATCACATTAGCTCATTGTTTAGTAGAGGGCGAACTTATTTCATCATTGTTCAATGAAATCGAATCCTCTATTTTTATAAGCATCTCCAGTTTTTTATCGGAGTTAATAATAATAAAAATAGCTTATTAATTTGCAGCTTTTCGAAGATGACGTCAGAATTTCATAATTTTCTGGAAGGCCTGAAGTCAGTCCCTATCTCCATGCAAAATTTGAAGTTCATAACATGTCTAGAAATACCCAAACAATTCTCGCGGATATACTATATATGATTTATTTATGACTCAATTTTATCAAAATATTAATTATGATATACGAATAAAAAATAAATGTATCCCAATTTTTATTCCTAATTTATTGTGATTATTATTATTATTATTATTTTGAAAATATTGGCAAATGGTCAATCATGATATACACTCAAACCAGTTTTTATGCGGTCCGTTTTTGTGCAATATATAAAAAAATTCCTTCAAATGCATATGACGAATAAAAATTAATTTAAAAAAACGCACAGAAACGGACCGCATAAAAACAGGTTTGACTGTAAATAAAACTTGAAATCACTAATGACGAGATATTTAAGGAAATTGTCGCCATTAAATTAAGGGTGCATCCAGTTGGCAAGCACTTTGCTGACTATAACTATATAGGTATAATTTTAAAATATTGTATTGTAAAACTATAATATACAGATTTTGCATATGTGTATTAGCCTTTTTTATTTAAAATCTAAAAAAGATATTTAGAATTAAGAAGAATAAAGATATTTAGGATACAATAAAAATATTAAAATTTTCTATTAAATAACCCTATTTAATAAAACTACAAAAATCTGTTATGAAACAGTTTTGGAAATCAATGGGAATTATTAATATTTACCCTGTGAAGATAAGTGTCCGAATCTTCAGGCATATCATAATTGAAAACAATATTCACTCTTTCAATATCCATTCCTCTTCCAAACAGATTGGTGGCTACTAATATTCTTTTATGAAAATCTTTAAATTGTTGATAACGAGACAATCTATAAATAAGTAATTATAAATTTATGGTTTTAAATTAAAATCGTTCTTTATATATTGCTATTATTTGAATCCTCTCTGGTACAAAAATTAATAATAATTTTATCAAACTACAGTTGATTCCTCTTTATTGCATTGATTATTAAATTTAATTAGCATTAAATTTTGATAGAGAGATCTGATCTGATTTTACCAACCACACTTTTGTTGAGCTATGAGTAGAAATAAAAATGAAAAAATAAATCATTTGAAAGGAAAGAAAGTGCTTGGAATTACAATAAAATATATTGAATATCAAGATAATTTAGCTGCTATTTAAGTAATTCCTATCAAAAATTGGAATGATTTCACTTCAAAAAATGAATTTAAATTATAATAGTAAATGAAGATTGATATTTTATCTAAATAAATGTTGCTTAGATAAAATTTAATAGATTGTAAATGAAATATATTTATTTATATCCTATAAATGGTATTTTTCTTGTTTTTTTGGTTTAACTAACCATTCGTTTATCTGAACTAAGTTCTGGTCTCATAGAGACTGGTTAACAGGGAGTCTACTGTATTCAGTTTTTAGATATTCATTTCAAATGAATTTCCTTTATATTTTATTTTTTTGGTAGATCATAGAAACATTCATTAGGATCATTAATCTATTTTTTTAACATAATTGCCATCACACACTATTACTTTTTGATATCTTGGAATAAATGCACATTCACCTGCATAATAAAATTTGGGATTTGTGAATATGTATAAAATTAATGATGATGCATTATGTTTGTACAAAAAAGTAGATGGCTTCTAAAGAACATTTTTTTATAGCATTAAATTTTGATAAAGAGAAATCCTTTGTATCCTCATTGAAACACAGGTACCATGTTTAACCTGGAGGTATACAAGCAATTATTTAACATTTATTATGCTGGTTGACAAATCTCAGGTTAAAAAACAAATATATATAAATTATAATAAATTTTTAAAAATATTTCAATCTGGATCCCACAAATGGCATTACTGCAGATGCATTTATGTTTCTTATTTCAATTACTAGTTCTAGTGTTAGTTCCTAAATTTTTTTTGTAGCTGAAATTTCTTTATATAGCATTAAATTTGGATCAGTGAATCATGTTCATAGAATTCCCATTTTTTCTCTTCCTCCTTGATTTTTGAATTATTATATTCATATTACATTCAAACCTGTTTTTATGCAGTTCTTTTTTGTGGCACATATAAAAAAAATTCCATCAAATGCATATTATGAATAAAAATTAAAAAATGTAATTTAAAAAGAAAATAACAGAAGGCTGTCAAAATAACATGCAAATTAAAAAGAATCCAGCACATGCCCCACCCGATATTACTGTACTTGTACATATTGCGCCATCTAGTAACAGTAGTTGATAACCGTCCTGTGATTAACTTACATATCTCTTGACCGATAAATGTTCCGGTGTTGTATAACATGTAGATGAAAGCACTATAAGCAGCTGAGAGAACAACGTAAATAATACTTTAGTTAGCCGAAAACGTTTGTTATAATAAAGCCATCATCAGGTTACATATCAACATTATTAATGGCAATAACGTTCTAGAACAATAATCGGTTCCAAGAACGTTCTTTTTTAATCAAATTTAAAACTCAAATATCATACGTTATTATAAGCTATGCATACTTAATTTTAAAATAAGTAAGAAAAACCTAAACATAACATAATAAATACATAGGGTGAAATAAAATAAAATAGTTATAATTACAGAGAGCTATAATAGTTAACAAGAAAAACCTAAACATAACATATAATAAATACATAGGGTGAAATAAAATAAAATAGTTATAATTACAGAGAGCTATAATAGGGATTTCTTATTTTTAGAATACACTTTAGATACTGCACTACTAATATGGATCATATGTAGAAACATAACGTATCTAAACTATAACTACTTTTTGATGGCATATTCCCAGGCTCTAGATACTTCTGCTACTCTTTCATTTAATAGGGATTCGTTTCTCTCAATGTGTCTAAACTGGGACAATTCCAAAGTGATTAGACACATTGAGAGAAATGAACACAAGTTCATAATGGAAGCGCTAGAAATATTACAAAGGCAGGATAACAAATCCCTATTAAATGAAAGAGTAGCAGAAGTATCTAGAGCCTGGGAATATGCCATCAAAAAGTAGTTATAGTTTAGATACGTTATGTTTCTACATATGATCCATATTAGTAGTGCAGTATCTAAAGTGTATTCTAAAAATAAGAAATCCCTATTATAGCTCTCTGTAATTATAACTATTTTATTTTATTTTACCCTATGTATTTATTATATGTTATGTTTAGGTTTTTCTTGTTTATTTTAAAATTAAGTATGCATAGCTTGTAATAACATATGAAATTTTAGTTTTAAATTTGATTAAAAAAGAACGTTCTTGGAACCGATTATTGTTCTAGAACGTTATTGCCATTAATAATGTTGATATGTAACCTGATGATGGCTTTAGTTAGCCGAAAACGTTTGTTATAATAAAGTATTATTTACGTTGTTCCCTCAGCTGCTTATAGTGCTTTCATCTACATTTTATTCAATATTTGGAGTTTAAGCAATTAATATTTCGAAAAGTATGTTCCGGTGTGTAAATTTAATTTTTTCTTGTTTGGAAAACCAATTTGTACTTACATTGTGAGGTTTTTGAGGTTTTGAATTACATATTTTCTATGTGGGACTTTTTTTATGTGCTCCCTATTTACCACATAAAAAAATTTTTTTAAATGTGTTGCAAATGATATACAGTGGATTCCGCTTAATTGGGACAAATCGGGCCAAATCATTTTGTCCCAATTAAACCAAGTAGTAATAAATTCTAAAATAAAATATGTAATTCATAGGTAAACAAATAATAGGTTAAAAAATAATAATTAGGTACCTATTTTAATAAATCATTAAAATAGGTACCTAATTACTATTTTTTTACCTACAAATTACATATTTTAGAATTTATTACTACTTCAGCTTTTTACCGATCACCTCTGATTTCGTCTTCAACACTGAGCTACTGATATTCATGCCTTGCCCGCTAATTATAGAAATCCATTGATCTAATGCTTCTTTGACTTCTGGATCTTTTCCATCACGCTTTCTTTTGGATGTTCCCGGAATTTCTTTCTATAATGCATCACGCTTTCTTTTCGATGTTCCTGGAATTTCTTTCTCTAATGCCCACTCCTTACGCTTTCTTTTGGATGTTCCTGGAATTTCTTTCTGTAATGCCCACTGCTTTCTTTTCGATGTTTCTGGAATTTCTTTCTGTAATGCCCACTCCTCACGCAGTTGATTTTCTTGTTGTAGGAGATGCGCTATGGTAGATTTTCAGTTTATTTCAGCAAGTCTACGATAGCTTGTATTAAATGGCTGGCTTTTTTTATTCCAGCGAGTCTATGATGGCTTGTATAAACGGCTGGCTTTTAATTTTATTCAGCCAAGCAATTTTACTTGAGTGTAAAATCCTTTCTTGACATCTTGGTAAAGATCAGTGTATGTATGTGTAGCCCTACTTTCGAAAAATCCCTAAAATATATCAAAAATTGAAAATTCCTTTTTTGCTACTGTCTCAATTAAGCAAAAAGTTGTCCCAATTAAGCGTTTAAATTTTGTATTAGTTTATTAGTTTGGTTTTCGTTCTTTGAGATTTGTCTCAATTATGCGGCTATCCCAATTAAGCGGAATCCACTGTATTTTATAGCTGTTTACGAAGTTTCAGGATAATTTTTTTATGCAATTTCTTTTATGCGGTCCCTATCCCCACACAAAAACAGGTTTGAGTGTATTTCAATTATGTATTAAGACAAATTTCTGAAATTCTAAGCAAAAAATGATTTTTATATTATGAACTATAAAATACTTAAAATTGAAAAAATATAGATATATGCAACATGCTAGTTCTATAGCATAGTTTTGTTGTAATATAATTAGAAAATTGTGTGACACAAGATATATTTATGGAATGCAGTTTCACATTACACAAGATTTTATAATTATCATCTATATAGTGTTATACGAGAGTTAACAAATAATTTTATATTTCAAGTAAATCTCTTAAAACATTATTATTTTTTAATTTTTTAATTTTTATTTTCATTGTTCTTTAGATAAAAATGAGAAAATATAAACTTAATTGCCCACCATTTTGAAAAGTGGGAGGTATTACTATAGTTAATTATGTTCTCATGATGACCTTTGTTTAATATTTCTAAGAATAATATGATAGATTCCCTAAAACATGTTTATGCGCTATCCCCTATGACAATGTAAGCTTAAATAGCCAGAGAGCAACATTTCATTTTTCATGATTTTCTTCTAAATTTTGATGAAATTAAAACAAACAGTTAAGATATATTTTAGTTTATTTTAGCAGAATTAACCATTACTTTCTTATTATCTAAAATATTTTTAATTTACAACATTTTGTAGCTCATTTTATGAAAAATTCAAGTTTTTTTATAAAAATTTCAAAAATATCATTTATCAAATCACAGCTAGAATAACTTTGATAAATTAAACTATGAAATCGACAGAATGAATAAAAAAAATCCAAATTCTATCAAGATCTTTCAATTTTGAGCTGTTCAAATATAACAATGTCTGTTTACATGTAATCTAAAAAAAAAAAAAAAAAAAAAAAAAAAAAAAAAAAAAAAAAAAAAAAAAAAAAAAAAAAAAAAAAAAAAAAAAAAAAATATTTTGGCAACTGAAAAAATTTAGAATCTACTGTCAAAAGAGCATATTTTCAACAAATACACAAAAATAAAATTTGCAAAAACTGAATTAATGAGGATTGAAATTTTTTAACTTTTTTATCATCATTTTTTGTTCCACTGTTTATAATCATCAATGGCAGTGAAATGATTAAAAAGTCCACTGATATGTCTAAACATCATGGAAGTTTAATAAAAAAAAAAATATATTCATTCCTGAGTAACGCAGTGCAGTTATTGCAGAGAGATTTTTTTGCATTTATTGAGTGAAAATATGTGCCTCCAATGATGGGTCCTACATTTTTCTATTGCTGAAATTTCTTTTTAAATTTCGTTTTAAAAATAGAAAATGTGAATGGGTTATATTAGTAAAATTTGATTATTTTTCATTGAGTCTTATTGATTCTGCTTTCTATTTTATTTTAGTAATCTTATTTTGATTTTGGGGTGAGATAAATTTTTAAAATTTTAAGTAAAACATGGAATTTTTATTGTATGATGAGTTGTAAATTTGTAAAACTGAAAAAATTGCTAATACAAAAATTTTGGTTAATTCTGTTAAAATAAACAATATTTTTACTTATTTGTTCATTTATTGCTGTATTTTATTGATAATTTAGTAAAAATATAAGAAAATCTTAACAAACAATCTCAGGTTATAAAAAGATCTTTATAGTCTGAGTGGAACTTTTGTTTTATGGTAGCCAGTGGTTTCACAGGAAACTACAGCCAAGCCTACTTTAGTGTACTGTATTGTGGTATTGAGTATAGTGTGTCAACAAAGCATCTGTAGGCTAATTAAAATCAAGTAGAAAATGTCACAGCAGTTTTTGTACAAGAATGGATGATTTTCACAATGCTGTGTTTTTGTGTTTATTAATATGATATAACTGCTTTCAACAAATGTTACCTAACTTGTGGTACTTCTATAACTTTGAAAATTTTAGTTACATTTCTTCATTCATAGCTCATTTTGTTCAGAAGACATGTTGCTATCTAAAAGTAACTATTTCATTGGATGGCTAAAATTTCATATATCAATAAAAAAAATTGTTTTAGTCAATCTCATATATGTCACAAAACATTAAGAAAAAATAAAATTAAAAAAAGAAATGCTTATATTATTAGAAAGAGAACAAAAATGCAATACTGAAAATTTCAAAATATTTCAACAAAAATTAAGTGAGATGTCACTATTTTAATTTTTGCATATTAATTAGGCTTAATTTTAAAAAATAGCTGACACCAAGAGGGTTAAATAAAAAAGTGTCATATAGAGAGTGATTTATCAATAGGGTGAAGTCTGAATATTTGGATCAGTAGGATATTTGAATCATATTTATCTTTTTTTTACTTTTACCACTAGAGTGTAGTCATGTAGTAATAGACATGTGGTCTACTGGTAGCAATTGTTCTATTGGTATAGTGTGCTCGTTTCGGTTTTAACTATTTGAAAATGAAGGATTTTATAAAGAAAAATTTATCCTGAAAGGTAAGCAAATATGTATCTTAGTCAGCTCTTCTAAGGTTTAAAGTTTGGTTTATAAACTATTTCTAACTTATTATTTGTACTAGTAACTTCAAAACTGGAACAGATAAGCCTATTTATCTCACAGACGAAATCACATTACTTTTGTATCTCTATATCAGTTATATTTTTTTTTATCCCTAATTTTTGTAACCAATATACTGCAGGATATTTGGATCAAGCCAAGTCTGGTAATTTGGATCAACATTAGTTAATTTGTAACATCTTAAACACACACTAGTGTTGGTGTTTAATAAATTTCTGTATCGTTTTGTATACAATATAGTTCTACACATTACAAAGAATGTACAGCACCTAATATTTTTTTAAATAATTATCATAAATCAGTTATCTGAATGAATTGTTGAGGTTACTAGTCCAATGAAGTATTCAATTCTTTATAGGCCTAACAGTCATAAATTTTTTTGAATGCTCTGAATTGCATTAGCCTATATTTATAATTGCATTAGCTTTATATCTTGTAGTTATGATTATTACTTTAATTTTTAGATGCCCAACATATATAAAAATAAGGGAAAGTATCAAAATTGGACAGATGAAGACATGAAAAAAGCCATTCATCTTGTTATGACTGGATTGTCCATTCGTAAGGCTGCTTCATCACTGAATGTGCCTTACACCACATTACAAAGAATTCTTTCTCGAAACTCAGGTATAGAAGAGAGAGAAATAACAATTCGGCAACGTTCTGGAAGACCAACAGTATTACCTCTTGAATTTGAAAATAAAATTGCAGCTCGACTGCTCTATTTAGATATGAGAGGGTTTGGTCTCTCAGTAAAAGACATAAGAAAAACTATATTTTCATTATGTGAAAAATATAAAATTCCTAATCCTTTTAATAAGGAAAGTATGATGTGTGGGAAAGGCTGGTTTAGCAGCTTTATGCAAAAACACCCAGAACTTAGTCTGAGAAAACCAGAAGGATTGTCTCGTGCAAGAATCATTGGTTTTACAAGAGAAAGCGTAAACCACTTTTATTGTTTCTCAAAGAAATATATGAAGAAACTGAACTTGTTGATAAACCAGCTTCTATCTATAATTGTGATGAAACTGGGTTTCCTCTAAACAACAAGCTCTCAAAAGTGGTGAGTAAGAGAGGTAAAAGAGAAGTTGTTTCTCTTACTAATGTTGAACAAGGGGAAAATGTGACTGTTCTTGCTTGTTGTAATGCAGCAGGAGGATATATTCCTCCCTTTGTTATTTTCAAAGGTATTAGGAAAAGATCAGAGTTTTCTTATGATTTGCCACCTACGAGTAATGTCATCATGACAGAATCAGGTTATATTAATGAGAATGCTTTCTTAATATGGTTAGAGCATTTCTCCCAACATAAAACACTGGGAAAAACATTGCTAATTGTGGATGGACATTTATCAGGCTCCTTGTATGCAAATGAATATTGCCAGAGCAATGGAATAGAATTGCTCTGTTTACCTCCACATTCAACCCATTATCTACAGCCTCTTGACCGTGCAGTGTTCAAGCCATTAAAAACTTATCATCATCAGGAAGTGAAATACATGGGTTCACAATCATCAACACACACCATTTTCTAAATTTCATTTTGGAAAAGTATTTACCAAGGCATGGTACAAAGCTGCTACAATGGGAAATGGAATAAAGGGTTTTCACTGCACTGGAATCCAACCACTTAATCCTCATATTATTCCAGAAGACAAATTTGTACCTTCTGATGCCCTAGTTACCACAATAGTGCCCAGTAATATGACTACTGATAGGCCTGATGGCCAACAGTTTCTAAATGATGAGTGTAATTCTATTTCTACTCAAGAACAACATGAATGTAATTCTTCTTTAGATGTAGAAAGCATTGTATCTTTAATGCCTTCTCCACCTAAAATTAAAAGAATAGTTAAGAGAAAAGCTGCTCACATTACATCTCCAGAATACTGGCCAAAGGCAAGTACCAGAAGAAAACTCAATCAAACTACTACTGCTTGTTCAAAACCTATTACTTCTTGTTCATCTTTAAAAAACAAACACATGAAGATGAAAATAAATGTGGTTTTTGCAACCTTCATTACCTGCCACCAGAATCAATTCAAAAAGAGACTGGATTCAATGCAAGAAATGTTTAATTTGGTATCATGAGAGATGTGTAGGAACAAAGAAAGGTCAAAAGACTTTCAAGTGTGGAAAATGTCTTTAAAAAAACATTAACAATTTCTTAATTTGTAACCTAAAAAATTGTTTAATTAATAAAAATATGTAATTGTAATTAATATAGGCTTATGACTCAAAAAGTCTTATTCAATAAAATAATAATGTTTCTATATAAAATGAAATAGTTTAGAGTTCATTATTCTGACTGATCCAAATAAAAATCTGCTGATTCATTTATCCCTACTAGATGGGATAAATGGATCATTTTACAACACACTATTTTGGCAATTTTTTCAGGTAATTTTTTATTTTAAGCCATGAATTCTGACCTTTCTGAAAGGTGAGTTCACTGTTTAAAATAATTTATAAATCAAAGTTATGAAGTCTGTATATTGTGAGCAATTATAGATAAGATGCTTAAGTGATCCAAATATCCAGACTTCACCCTATGCTGGAAAGAAGCTAAGGTAATAATCAGAACAGAATCCCACTGAAGTCTTTTGAGATAAGAGAGAGGTTGCCATGAGAATGTGATTAATGATAATCATTAACTTCTCTAAACCACAGACTTACCTTATATAAAACTGAATTATAACAAATTATCATTTATATGCACCAAATAAGTTTTCAGTTATAATTATTATGGCACTATTATATTATTTACGTTTAATGTTACATTAATATTTTATTATTTGAAATTTAATTGTAAGCACTTACCTTTCTGTTTTTTTAATATAAAGTTTCTTCAAATGAATTTTAATATTCTGGATATTGGTGCTTTATGTAATATTTAGTCTTTTAACATATTTTGACAAACTTTTTCATGAGTTATGACCTTAATTCTATTAATTCAATTTTTAAATTTGTCTTTTGACAGAATTGCTTATTTTATTATTTGTTTACTTCGATTTAATTTTTGTGCACATTATGAAAAAATACAAAAATTAATAAAATCAAAAAAAATTTTGAATTTTAGCAAGTTTTGAATAATTAAAATAATTTTATTTTTTCATAATGAAAGTTTTGGAATTAAAAAGCAAAGAACTAATGTATTTTATAATATTATACTTTGATTTTATTCTATAATAAATCAAATAAAATTTTTATTCAAAAATTATATTTTGATCTTTATAAAGCAAACAAATTATTGAATTTTACATCATTGTTATTTATTAATTGGAAGAAAATTTTTCATGAAATATTAAAAAGAATATTTAATAATTCACAAAATTAGGCTTATTATAAAGAAATTAAAGTTTTTTTTTTTTTTATATATTACTATGATATTCAACATACCTATTCAGTGTGCAACAGAACAAAAAACATAGTGATAAAAATGACATTATTATAAGTGTGGAGAGAATTCTGTACACTAAAAAAAATGCATATATGTAATCCATGATGTCCATGCAGTAATCCATATATGTAATTGTGTTCTCTTATTAGCTATTTAAAATAAATTTCAATTAAATATAACATAACATATCCAGTTTTATTTTTTAAAATTTGGTAGAAATAATCTAAAATTCTACAGTTGTCTAAAATCAATATTAAGTCTAACTCATGAAGATCAAAATATATAATTTGACTACTTCCACTGAAAGTAATCACTTAAGGATTATTCAGAAGATTTCAGTATGAAATAACCAATAAACACTTATGTTTAACTTTCCAATTAGCAAACTCTTTAGTCTTAAGATAAACTCTAACAGTTTAAGTAACGAATATTGAAATGTTTTTTTTCTGAAACATTTCAATATTCAATTTAAAATTGTAATATTAATAAGGAGTTTCACAACTACAACTCATCTCCAGCCAAGAAAGTCAGATCTGCACATGCATGAGGTTGAGAATTGTATTGTTGCTTTTCATGTGTTTCAGTCATATCCTTGACTGATAAAAACAATCTTTTGTCATTGTGTTTTAGATACAAGAAAGAAGTCGACTTTGTTGTTTGATGCAATCCAGAATCTTAAAATTTTCTGTCAGCAGTTTAATATAGAAGATAATCTTTATTAAAGATAATAGAGGATAGAACAGAAATAATTTATGAGAATCAAGATAATTTATGATAATAGAGCATCTGATGTCAGAGATTCAAACTAACCTGAGGCTAAGTGACTGCTGATAATCTTCTGAAATGATGCAATTTTCTCATTTAGTTATCTATTGGAGCAAGTCATAGATGTGCTGAAAGTCCCTAACATCTAATTGAAATTTTTAATACTTTAATTGCAACATTACTATTTCTTTTTACTTTCCCAACAAAAAAAACTCATTTAATTCGTTTTTTCCCAATGAAAGATATTCATGCATAATTCTTGCTTTTTTCAATATTGTGATAACTCTAATTCAGTTTGTCATAATTTAAAAAATTTTTTTAATTTATAAATTTATCTTTTAATTACTTCAAATAATCTAGTGAAGTGCAATTTTTATTTTTGAATGCAAAAATAAAATTTAATACAGCTAATACTGAAGAAACAAAAGTAATAAATATGTTATTTTTTTAATTTAAAAATTATTTACCTTTCTTCTTGAGTCATTGCTCTATGAATTGCAATAGCAGGAAAATTCTGTTCTACAAGCAGTTGGGCAAGTGCCATACATCTTTGTACAGTACGAACAAAAATTACAACCTGCAATAAAATTAATTACAAAATTTACTGGTAATTAAAACTTATAAGCTTTATATCAAATTTTTAAATAAAAATTTAATTATCATCATTTAATCTGAATTTATGAAATTAATCAGAATTCCAGTTATGTTCATTCAAATAATTCCACTCTTCTATTTTTCAAGTGGAAAAACTGCAGGACTAGGTTTATTGAAATATTGGTATTCAGTGGAGAAAACACTATTTACATATGGTTCTCTCATTACGAACATTCTAGTTATCAGCATTTGTATTTACAAACATGAAATTTCATTTTCAAATTTCACAAAATTTCAAAACCTTTTGATAATTTTAAACATTATGATAGCAGATGCTGTAGCAACTAATATGTAAAATTACATAGTTAGTTATCCTATTACAACTGTATTTCAAGATGGCTGTAATTATAAAAAAATTTTCACTTTATAAAATTGGAACTTTTATTCAAATTATGAAATAAATTTATAGTTGGTTCAATTGTGAAATATATTAAAAAAAAACAGTTATTTCAGTAGTTTTTGGGGCCAAATAACAATATCTGAGTACAAATAACCCAAGTTACAAAAAACTTAGGTACAAGTTATATTCAATCTATGACATAATTCAACTTGCTACCTTTAAACTTTAAAACTTTTAAATACAGCACTACTAGCAAGTGTTCTAATAGTTTTTATTCTCGTAAAACGTTTTCGGACTATTTTTAGTCCCTCTTCAGTACACTCGAACTTTTATCGTCTATATTACATGGAACGTAAGATATTTTAAATAGAGTTCTTAAACGCTAAACATTCTACTATTCTTTCAAATTTTTTATAAACATTCAAATTAAAAACCTATATAATATAGAACAAAACTACATATATGGAACTTAACTACGTGGAGAATATAACGTATTACATATTGTATAAGAAGATACTAAATAAACAAATAAATAAAAACAAAATAAAAATAAAATAGACAGAAGGTCTTAGCCGTATATACAGTTAGTGCCTAAACATTTTATCATACACACAACACATACGTAACTCTCTAATCTGTCCATCTTTAGCAGGTCAATACACACACAACTTATGCATTCTTTATTCATATATTATGCCTAGCGGACCATCTCCACGATGTTGGCAGTTCTATCGGGAAGTTGTTATTAATAACCTTCTTATCCTGTCTCTTCTTTTCTATCTGTATGCTTTCTTGTGTAGGAAACATTCTTGGATCATTCAGCATTTTCAGGAGTTAGCCTTATCCCATTTTATGTCAACATCACATTCATATATTTTGTCATTTTTCCAGAAAAGTGATTCATCATTTGAGTCTTCTGTGCAATGTAGACGTGAAAGTTTTGAACAAACTGTGCTAACTGAACAGAATGAATGTAAAAGGAGTGATACTGATATTTATTGTGATGGTACTAAAAAGATTGAAAGCAAGAAGCAATTCAGAAAACAATGGTGCGATGAATTTCAATGGTTAACGTATGAAAATGGTAAAGCTCAGTGTAAAATCTGTGCAAAGTATCCAGAAATAGCAGATAAAAACTCGCGAGTTGTGATGAATTTCAATGGTTAACGTATGAAAATGGTAAAGCTCAGTGAAAAATCTGTGCAAAGTATCCAGAAATAGCAGATAAAAACTCGCGAGTTGTGCAAGGTTTCAGTGGGCCATTCAAATTAGAAACTTTTAAGTTACACAATCGATCACAAATGCACAGAGATTGCTTATTGAAAGATATAGCTGTAGAAACTCCAGAGTCCACACTATTAGCAGTGTGCCAAAGAAAAATGGATGAAAGACTATTTCAGCACTTAGAAAGACTATCTAACACAGATTATTATATTGCAAAGCACAATAAACCATTTTCTGATTTCAAAGATTTGGTTAACCTGCTTAATAAATTTGAAGTAGGTGTTGCACTCAGTGAATATCAAAATGACAAACAATGCAGAGAGTTTATTTCTCATATTGCAGCTGTTATCTGTAAGGAAGTTATTGCAGAAATTCTAGATTGTAGTTGTGTTAGTATTCTTTTGGATGCATCAACTGATAAATCTACAGAGGAAGAATTAATAATATATGTTAGGTATATAAGAGATAAAGCTATAAGAGAGTCATTTCTTTCAATTGTACCTATTGACTCTTCTTCTGCATTAAGTTACTATGAAACTTTAGATCGTGAATTGCAAAGGCTAGGAATCAATTGGCAGGACAAACTGGATAGTAGGGCTTGGAACAGATGGGCTGCTAATATGATTGGAAAAGAAAATGGACTAGCTGCCATGTTGAAAAAGGACAAAGGAGCTTGTAACACAACACTGTATTGCACACAAGTTAAATTTAAGTGTATTGGATTCAGTAAAAGACACAAAATATCTTGACGAACTGGATGGTATTCTTAAGAAACTGTATAAATTTTATAATAATTCTCCAAAGAGATTAAGACAATACATAGAACGTTAAACTAAAATTTTATATTTTCCAAATTTTCGCGGGGCAGAAAATTTGCATCATGACCATATAACTCTTAGTCACTTTTTTTCTACTCGCAGGTTGTGCGTATGCCATTGTGGTGTTAGTCAACTTAATCATTTTTGCTTATGTAACCTGACTAAAAATCTGTTAATTGCATTTCAAGTTCATCCAACTTTAACCAGTCAAATGTTGTTACAATAGGTGCAGATAGCCTGAATTTATCAGGATACATGATAAATTTTGTTGTTTCTGCAAATTGTCTAAACTGAGTGAATCTTGATGAAAACTCACTGATTATGCAGTTAATAACTTCTAAAAATTCTGTAGTCAGTTTAGCTCCATCCGGTTTTTCATGAAAGTTCAAATCTGTGAATAATTTTTTCAAATTTGGAAAATATTTGAAGCTTTTGGAAGCAATGTCTCAATAAAATATTTGCAATTTTGTTTCAAATGCCTGAATTAGATCAAACATGCCAATGATAATCTTACTGACACCTTGCAATTTAACATTTAATTCATTCAAATTTAGGCATAAGTCTGCCGAAAACATTAATTTTGAGGTCCATTCAATATATATATATTCCTACAGTGCCGCCAAGAGATATTTTCAGGCTCATGACAAGTGATGCACTTTTTTAAGTGGTCCGGACCCCACTTAAAAAAGTGCATCACTTTGGTTTAATAAAAAAAGCCATCAAAACAAAGCATTTATTTAAAAAAGGCAAACAATAACATATAAAATGTTAAGCATTTATTTAAAAAAGGCAAACAATAAATTCAAATTCTATATCAGCACTATTATGTTATATACAAAAATGTTTATTTTGGTACGCCTGCTGGGTGCTCTGTCGGCAGCCTGAGAACTATCAGACATGTTATGTGACACTTCAGGCCCGACGGTCAAGCCCTTTTCGATGTCAGGCCCGTGACAAAAGTCACGGATGTCACCCCCTCTCAGCAGCCCTGTTCCTATAACAAACTATCTGGCACATTAGTACATTAAAAAATATAACTTTTTTAATTTTTGGCACGCCAGCAGAAAAAGATTCGCCACATCTGTACTAGTTGTTCATTTAGAACAGTGTTTCCCAAACTTTTGACATATGTGTACCCCTTCTATAATTTTCGTACGCTGAGTACCCCTCGTCAAAAAAAAAAAAAGATGTATTTTAATAACAATCAAAATATATTTATTTTTTCTTTTTTTGGTACATACACAAAATAATAATAAACGAAAAATAAAATTATTCATAATAAAATATAAATAAAAGTTATATTATAAATAACATTTATTTGGATCAATGAGGATGAAATTGTTTGTGCTGAGATGACAGATCGTCATAATTTGATTCCCTTGTTGTTAATTTTCCCTTTAGTCACCTGGTGCCTTTGAGGTGCCACATTATAGTTTTATTATACATTTATAGACCATGCTATTATAAAAATTTTTAATATTTAATATTTTGAAATAAAATTATTGTGTATTCTTAAATTAATATGTTTTTGTGTATGTGCAATAAAAATTTACGCTTCGATATATATTTTAATTTTAAAAAATCGAGTGGCGCCTAATCGGCATCCACGCGACTAGTTACGGTTTTGTTTTCGGAGTTCACTATGGCTGCTTCTACAAGTCGAAAGCGTTTTCGCCAGTTATATAGACGAAATAGAAGATGCTAAGAATGGTGCAGTGCAAATCCCCACCAAACTCCGGTGCAACGCGTACCCCCACCAAACTGTTCCCGTACCCCTGGGGGTACGCGTACCACACTTTGGGAAACACTGATTTAGAAGAAGTGTCAAATGAAAAGGTAAACAATGCTGCTGTGGCCAAAGGATTGTTGAAACAAATGGAAAACTTTCGATTTGTCTTAACTTTATATTTCTTGCTAGATTTTCTTTGCATATTCAAGGAGCTTTCTCTGATTTTTCAAGCAGAAGTCATGATTTTAAGCAGGGTAGAAGTTCATATTAATAGGGCAATCACAGAGTTGAATGACTTGAAATCTAAACCAGGTACATATGAACAACTGTTTGTCAAATCAACTACTATTAATGGAAAGTTTAGGATCATTCAGTTTACAAATACTGATTGTCAAAATTTTGATTCAGACAAGCAGAAAAAAATAATTTCACATGGAATAAAGTACCTTAAGAAGCGTTTTTAGGATGGGATGTAGATATTATAAAAGCAAGTGCTGTCTTTGATACTTTCATGTGGCCTCATGACAACCTAGAAAGTTATGGAAAGGATGAAATTGAGACCTTGTACATTCACTTCAAAAGATATGTCATTTCAAGCAGTGTCTTCTAAAGAGCAAAACTTGAAGTCTTTAAATAAAGAATGGTACGAATTTAAAGTTTTAGGACAGGATGCAGAAATACATGAACTGGTTTGTAAGGCAAATTCACGTAAAGAAAGATTTCCTCTTCTCAGCCAGTTATTGTCAATAGTTGCAGTTTGCCATCTTCCACGACATCTTGTGAACGAGGGTTTAGTCAAATGAATCTAATTAAGACTGATCTCAGAGCATGCATAGACAGTATGACACTCAATGACCTTATGATGATTAAACTCAATGGACCTTCACTAATGGACTTCCAACCATAAAAACCAATAGACTCTTGGTTTTTGGAAGCAAAACATCAAGACGTATTAGCAGTGCAACTAAATAGTGCCTAAAGCAAAGTTGGATGAAGATAACCCAGCTGAGAGATCATATAAAAAGTTACCAGCTCTGCAATGACTAGTACCAGTAAGTTTTTTTTCTTTTGGGGAAGGGAGGGTTGGCGACCAGAACTTTTTTGCCTACTGGATTTTTGAAATTATTTCAAGCACTGGTTATGATATATACATTATTTAATAATATAACTTAATAGTATATGACTATATTATTTATATATTTTGTTTTAGTTAAAAATACATAAGTCTAAGAACTAACTATGCAGCTATATGCATAGCTGCTCCTCTCACTAAAACATAGTTAACAAATGAGATATTTATTTATATTAAAGATTATTTTAAAAAGTTTATTTAAAAGAAACTTAACTGATGACTGCATCAAAGGTACTGAATTCAGTCTATTAAAAAAAGTACTGATGATACATTTGTGGAATATATGTGACAAATGCTAGTATGAATTGTCCAATATATTTAACAAATTTTATATTATTCATCTTTGAAACTTTTTTTTTTAATATTTTGTACATATAAACAATTTGCATTAAATTAATTCTTATGATGTTAGATATTTCTGGTAAACTGAATTTTTATGCAAATTATACTGTATTTGCTTGTAAAATCAGGACACGATAAATTGAAATTTACTATATTTGTATTAAAAATTATTTGTTGCACATGAAAGCTATTATATTAATTCGAAGACTTTTTGTATAAAGCTGCTATAGTGTTACTTATCAATATTTTTAGTTTTTAATTCATTATTTTTCATTATCTATTTCCATGCATTTCCAAATGACAAAATTATTTATCTATAAAAAATAATACAAACCTGGTTGAATTCCAAAACATCCAGAAGTTCAAACAGTTTTCGATTCTTTTCATTATCTTTCAGTTTCACATAATACTGTTGTAAACCATGCAAAGTTAATTTTGCTTCATCATCTACATACACTTCCATTGGCTAATAAATTAACATTTTGATTAATAAAAAGAAGTTAAAAAAGCATTCTGTCAAAAATAAATAAAATACACTAGAGACCATTATATTGCAGTTTTATTTAATATATAATTATAATTCAGTAGAAAAGTTATGTATATAATAATATATAAAATGCTATATTTTATTCAAATATAAGCAGACCTTCAATTTTTAGATATACAATAAATTTTCAGATGAACTAGTAAATGTTAAAAATTAGTATTTTCAGCATTTAATAGTTGATTTAATATTTAATTACACTAAATTAGTAGATAGATAAAGCCAAAATACTAAAAGACTATAAATATTAAGTGGGTATTACTATGTACTGTCGATTCCGCTTAATTGGGTGACCGGTTAATTGGGACAGCCGCTTTTTTGGGCAAATCTCAAAGAACGGAAACCAAACTAAAACATAATTTAAATGCTTAATTGGAGTAATTTTTCACTTAACTCGGACAATAGCAGAAAAGGAATTTAGTAATTTTTGATAAATTTTAGGGATTTTTCGAATGTATGTCAACCAGTAACTGCTTAAGAGTGTACCATTACTATATACTGTACCTAGCAATATTCATTTACAGTGTTGATTTTATTTAAAATTAAATTTTTGCCAAGATGACAAGAAATGATTTTAGACTTTCAAGTAAAATTGCTCTGCTGGATAAAATTAACAGCTAGCCATTTAATACAAGCCATCATAGACTTGCTGATATAATTGGTGTACGAAAATCTACCATAGCACATCTCCTACAACAAGAAAATCAACTGAGGAGTGGGCATTATAGAAAAATTCCAGAAACATCCAAAAGAAAGCGTGATGGAAAGGATCCAGAAGTCAAAGAAGCGCATTATATCATTGGTTTTCTATAATTAGGGCAAGGAATGAATATCAGGCCCAGTGTTGAAGGTGAAATCAGAAGTGATTGCTAAAAAGCTTATAATTAGGTACCTATTTTAATAAAGCATTAAAATAGGTACCTAATTACTATTTTTTTACCTACAAATTACATATTTTAGAATTTATTACTACTTCAGTTTTTTTACCTATTATTTATTTGCCTACGAATTACATATTTTATTTTAGTTTTTGCCTATTTATTTACCTATGAATTACATATTTTATTTTAGAATTTATTACTACTTATTTATTTACTTATGCATCACATATTTTATTTTAGAATTTATTATTAATTCGTTTAATTGGGGCAGCCACTTAATTGGGCCAAAATGGATTAGTCCCAATGTGTCCCAATTAAGCAGAATCGACTATATATACTAACAAACCAACTCAATCTGTATGTCATGGAATAATTTTTATAGTAATATATATAATTATAATATACAGTGTGTCCATAAAGTCATGGTGCACTTTTGACCAGTCACAGAAAATCAACAAAACAAGATAGAAATGTGAATTCTTCATTGAATAAAACAAAAACTCACCAAGTTTCATACCTATTCAGTGCAGTTCGATGTGGCTTCCATTTGTTGCCCTACACACATCTAAACCATATTCAAGTTCTTCCCACACACAGTTAAGGATGTCTGGTGTAACAGAGTGAATAGCGTCTGTGATTCTCTGTTTTAAATGATTAATGTCGTTGATACGTTCGCTGTACACATGTTGCTTCACATTACCCCACAAATAAAAGTCTAAAGGCGTCAGATCCGGGGATCGTGGTGGCCATGGCTTGACAGAACCCCTGCCTATCCACTGATGGGGAATGTTGTATCCAGAAACTCATCACCACCTGTGTGCACACACGCTTGCACATCATACTACGGAAACTTGGGAGAGTTTTTGTTTTATTTGGTGAAGATTTCACATTTCTATCTTGTTTCGTTGATTTCCTGTGACCAGTCAAAAGTGCACCATGACTTTATGGACACACTGTATATTTATTCCTCTAAAATGCACCAGTCAGACAAAATTTTTTTGTTTTAAAACTGACAAAAATAATGGACTCTAAAATGGCTGGATGTATTTTATAATATACCATAATTGCATTCTTATATTTCATCAAAATAATATTAAAAAAATAATATATTTTGTACTATTTAAAAATGGAAGTAGATATATAATTCAATTTTAAAAATGAAAAATTTCTTAATGTTTTTGAAATTAGGATATCCTAAAAACTGATTCAAAAGAAATTCAGCATTATCTAATTTTGAAGAAATAAATTATTGTGTCAAGAAAAATACTTTAAACTCCTAAGCAGATGGATTGTAAAAATTACCAGCATTCAGTAAGAGAAGCTGAAAGAAAGGCTGATGAACACATTCACATTTTTTACTCAATTTTTATGATCAAGATAATTTCAACTGGGTCAGTCCTTTTCAGTCTCTTTGTTAAAAAATTTAGCTGCAAGTTATAAAAATTAGTAGTTTTTAAATCAATTATTATTATTCGTGGTACAACAATATGTACACTCCGGGGCAAAGTGCCATGTCGAACTCAAGACATGATTATTTTGAAACTTAATTGTATGTTAACTGTCTGTATCAGTGCTGAGAAACTTTCTTACTATGTTGCATGTATTGAGTAGTGATGCTTTTTGTAGTGTTATGTATGTCTTGGGATGTAGATCTAATGTTTTGAGGCTTTTGTGTAGTGTGTGAGGGATTACTCGTGTGGAGGAGAGAATGATGGGTACTGTAACTACCTTTTGCATCCCCCAGAGACACTTAATTTCTTGTGAGAGTTCTATGCATTTGCTAATTTTTTGGGTGAATGCATCCTGGATGTTGTGTGTGTCTGGAAATGTCTATAATTCAGGTCTTTGTTCTGCTTATCTATGAGAGTGATGTCTGGACTGTTATGGGGGTAACTTTGTTTTGTTTGTCTATGAGAGTGATGTCTGGTCTGTTGTTGGGTGAATACACCCTGGATGTTGTGTGTGTCTGGTATTGAGATGTCTATAATGTAGGTTTGGATGTTGTGTGTGTTGGGTATAGAGATGTCTATAATGTAGGTAACTTATCCCGGATGTTGTGTGTGTCTGGTATTGAGATGTCTATAATGTAGGTAACTTGGATGTTGTGTGTCTTTGTTTGTTTGTCTATGAGAGAGGTGTCTGGTCTGTTGTGGTGTATGGTTTTGTCTAGTATAGAGATGTCTATAATGTAGGTAACTTTGTTTTGTTTGTCTATGATGTGAATGAGATGTCTATAATGTAGGTAACTTTGTTTTGTTTGTCTATGAGAGTGTTGATTTAATAATAATAATAATTTATTATTATTATTAACATGGGATTTTACATTATTTAGTTTTAAATTAGTTACTGAAAAAAAATTACTTTAGAAGATTGAATTTAGAAGAAGTGTGTGTTGTGAAGACTGACATTCACTTTTTAGATTTCTTATTTTGGTGTAAAGTATGATTTAGGAACATGCTTATAGGTTAAATATGTTTAGAACATAATTAACCTATAGTAGTTTGAAAAATAGGAAAAAACTTATATAAGGACATACAGTGTTTAAAATATGATGAGAAAACGCTGTTCAACTGTAATTGCATGACGACTTTGTTATGGGGTGTATTGTGACTAAGGTGTATTTGTTGGAGTGTTTAATAATTTGTTTTAAAATAATTTATTCCAGATAGGGTCAACAACAACTCCATTATTTTGATTGTTAGGCATTTCAAAATGCTCTTTAATTTATGATTATTTCTTTTTTGTTGAATCAGTCAGTAGTAGATGTGAGTACTGTTTGTAAGTCCATTATAACTACGTTTTTCTATATGTACAGTGGGAAGTGTGTGTAGTAGTTTGCAATTTTTTTACATTGTAGTTTTTCAAATTCTGAAAATTTGAAATTATTGTGCATTCTTTAAATATTTATCTAAAAAATTAGTTGTGTTAGTTGAGAATATGGGGATTTTTCTAGCAGACAGCATTATTTAAAGAAGTCTTATAAAATATTCAAATGAAAACTTAAAAGATATAAAAGCAAACTCAAAATACAATATTGCAAAAACAAAAAAAAATTAATGATCTTTTGTATTTAGTAATTATATCTGGTATTTAGAATCATCAGAAATTGCATAAATGATTGGAAATATTCATAGATTGGCATTCTGTATCAGATAGCAATATTTTCCAACGTAATCTGCTATTTTTTATTATTATTATTATTATTATTATTATTATTATTATTATTATTATCTAACAGCAGCACACTTAATTGTACAAAAAACATTATATAATGCATTATATTTTTTGAAACTAAAATATAAAATAATGCCTTATTATCACATACTTATGACTGGCGACTAGAATAACAGTAAAATGCTAAAAGAAAACAGGCTTAATTAGATATCCATGCTAATTTTTAATCTGAAATCATTGAAGCCTTTATAAATGCTATATCTGTTTAATGTACAGCTTTTCAGGTCCTAATTAGTTTATTATAGCAGGCTATTACTCTACTTATACATGAGCATTTCATAAGCGAAACTAACTCCACTTCTTCAATTTCAGTACCCAAGCATATAATCAATGCAATTATGTGCTCAGATACTAAAATTGAGACATTTATAAAAAGTGGAGTTAATCAGTGACTTTTGAGAGGCTCATATATTAGTATACCTAACCCTCGATTTGCACGGCACCAATTTACACGGTTCTGCTTTTACACATGGTTTTTAAATGAAAATAAAAAAAATTTTTTTGGGTTTTATTTTGATTGTTTTGCATTATGCCATTTATAAATTAAAAGAGTATCATATTGTCATGTTTTGTGGGTTTACGATTTCGTAGAGATTAATAAAGAGTGAATACAGCTATATTTTATATAATCCAATTTATTCACACACAAAACAATCTTGTAATCTTGTTTCACTATAACTAAATTCAATACAAAGTCCAATAATTATCTCATACAACACTAATCTATGTCTTTAATTTAGAATAACTCACAGTTCTTAGTTCACTTTTGCCTTCACAATTTATTGCTCACTATTAACTTTTACTGTCCAAGTCTCGCAGCTCACAATTTATCGCTCACTATTAACTTTTACTGTCCAAGTCTCGCAGTAAACTAAACTCAACTCAGGCTTGCAGCTCGCTTATTTGTATGGAATATTATATTTTTTTGTGCCATATTCAGTGTTAATGTTTATGTTTTCATTTTCAAAAATAAATTGAAAAAGTATAAGTTTGTTTTCATTTTCAAAAATAAATTGAAAAAGTATAAGCATTAAATTTGTCCTCTAAAAATTAATGAATCCAAACCTCCTTTTTCCCTTTAACCTTATCCGCTCCTCTTAAAAAAAAATAAACATTCCCTAGGGGTCCGAAGGGTTATGAAATATGATACTTGATATTCGATATTTTGCCGTAACTTTTTTACTTT